>VMBQ01003551.1:0-24541 GCA_007657795.1 Dreissena rostriformis | reverse complement strand
GTAGTAGTAGTAGTAGTAGTAGTAGTAGTAGTAGTAGTAGTAGTAGTAGTAGTAGTAGTAGTAGTAGTAGTAGTAGTAGTAGTAGTAGTAGTAGTAGTAGTAGTAGTAATAGTAGTTATAGTAGTAGTAGTAGTAGTAGTAGTAGTAGTAGTAGTAGTAGTAGTAGTAGTAGTAGTAGTAGTAGTAGAAGTAGAAGTTGTAGTAGTAGTAGTAGCAGTAGCAGTAGCAGTAGCAGTAGCAGTAGCAGTATTTTTTTAAAGGAGTAATACACGTTTAAGACACCTAAGTGTATTAATGCTGGAGAAATGTAGAAAAAACACCGTTTCTGTTTAAAGTGATTTTTATCTGCATGTCCTAGTGTATTAAATGTGCATTAAACACAGAAAAACAATATTCACATACCGTTTCATTAAATGTGCATAAAATAGCCTTTTTTCAGAAGTGCTCTGAAATATATACAAGTACCGGTATAACAGGGTGTGTAATAACGTAATTGAGTGGTTCAAAAAATTCCCCTGTAATAACTTTTTTGTAAACAAATAATACCATTTTAAATAAATGTTCTATTGAAATGTGACACTGAAGGGCTTATATGCCATTTTTTCATTACACTTATTTTTATGAATCTGTGTTCTGCTTTGAAAAGTACAAAAAAATAAAATATATTCCACTTCTGTTTTGTGGTATGAAATTTACGGTACAATTCTATTGAAAGATCAAGAGCAAAATACTTTGAAAGACCAGTTTGCAGATTTGCCATTTAATTCAGAATTGTTATCCTACTGTCTAACCTTATTTTATTAAATTCCAGAAGTGGTTTACTCTTCGGCAAATCTTATTTTGATAATCAACTGAATATATTCAATTTGTGGTTAATATTTTTTACTATTTATCTCTGTTCCAAAGTTTAATTGTTTCACGAATTCAGTTAAAAGATCAGTATAAAATGTAAAACAATGTCCTAAAAAAAAATCCCAGTAAAAAGCACATGATTTATGTGACTTGTTTGAATCATTATGAGATGATATGGTAATGTTTTGAAATTTCTCATAGATCATGTGACCAATTATTTTTTATAATAATTAATTGAAATGTATGAGTAGTTTCATATTACAATTGAAAGCCTATAAAGGCTATAATAAGCCAAAAAAATCTGAATGTCAAGTTATTTTTGTTTTCAATTATTTTTATATTTGAATGTTAAAATGTGACATAGTTACTTTAATTAAACGACCGTTATTGAGCTCGTTGGATGCACATGCAGATACACCATGTTTTATGCAGAGGACAGTAGCAAAATAGAAGTAAAAACATGTCTTGTAGTAAATAAGACACTAAGTCAATTTTACAGAATCATCAATTATTATTTTGTTATTATAAACAAGGCACCTATAATTGGTTCTACCTAGGAGTAGTCTCAAGTTTCTCAATACGCCTCAGACTTTCGGTGCAATTTAGCTGAAATAAATTGGTTTAAATTACACATTATGTATGATATTTAATGATTTACATGCATTGAAATAAACATTAAGAACAATTATTTATTTGACATGTATACCAGTACCATTCCAATCTTGGTGGTTATTTACCCGCTAGTGAACTATTTCAATAGCCCCATCACTACGAAACACTAGTATTATTAATACAGCAGTATTACACAGAGATGATGCTCATGATTATTCAGCATGATGATGAATGATTAGATATTTGTTAATTCCATTTCCACTAACAATTCCACTTCCAGTTAAATGACTTCGAACAATGTTTAATATGACACTATTGCAACTGAATATGACACTATTTTACTGTCGAACGGTACCACATATAAGTAAAGTTCTCTACTTTGCGTAATAAACATCATGTAATTATCCAGTTTCCTTATAATTTAAACATTTTATTCGACATTTGCCAAATTGAATTTAAATGACCGTGGGCACGGCCATATTGGAAGTAGTTCATTCAAAAAAGCGACCATTGCACCAGAGTCTGGTTAATGAAAGCGATTGTCTGCTGATCCAGAGTTGGATAAAAACTATCAATACGTCGTATCTTTCCGTAACAGTTTTTCACCCGCTTTTTAAAACGCTCGTTTATGACGGAGATTTCCGAGTTTGTTTTAGCTAACTACGGAAAGATTACGGCTGGCTTATTTAACCTTCGACCGAGTCATCGTCACATAAACGCGTAGTATTAAAAGCGTTCGTTTAAATAAGATCAAATTGCTGAGAAGCAGACGTCACGATGCCTCCACCGAAAAAAAGACTGAAACAGTGCCCAGTAGACTCCAGTCAACGAACGCTAGCCGATTTATGTAGGCCAATTCAATGAAGAATAACAATCTTTAATAGACCCATTATACACGATCGAAACTTATTATTTCATGTGCGAAACTATTTATAATTCAGCACCTTGCATATAACATGTAAACTGTGTAGACGATGCTCTTCTGCATTTATAAACGGCTGCAAGGGTCTGGGAATTGCATTGTTTTAACCGGTACAAAATCTGTCACATTTCTTAAGGTTTTTGGATGAGACACGTGTGTTGGACATGTGAGATATATCACATGTTTTGTTTAATAATGTGCATAAGCAATGGCTGATTTAACAGGGCTTTGTATAACGATTCAGAATGTTTTTCTATTAGTGCAACATTTCAAGGGAGACAAATGTTACAAGTGTGCGGACCACTACGAATAACTCCCTAGTACTCTACACTGCTTAGTGCAGATGCTATGTATAATGCTGTATTAAGAGACAGATTTGCAGTATACTTTATATAAAACTTATGTAACAGTATAAAATATTTAGCTTGCAGCAGGTGACATATGCATATCGTGTGTGGTTTGGGTACAGTTTATTAAGAGCAATTCACCTATTTCATCACAATGAACATCTTTACCTTGCAAAGTATCTTTTCATTGTAGACCAAGTTAATAAGCCAGCAGCTAATGGTTTATTGCCATGGTCTGCATATGAAAACAAACACATCTCTTGGTTTCATGGTCTGAGAAATTACAAGACAATGGTGAGACTGTCAATGCAACTGGCACCTAAAAGTTTACAGAAGAACTCTGTGGGACCAATAAGACAAAGTATAAAATTGAAGTGTACTAGGATCCTTACCATGCTCCAACCAAACAAACCACAATTTATTAGCAAAAAAGACGTTATGGGGTTAATAAGGGAGCATTTTGGAGAAGCATTATCACAGAGGAAGCTCCACAATTTTTATCTCTGTTCTGGCGAATATAGTACGTTGCCTGATCATGCAATACAAATGATAAAAACGAAAAAGGAAGGCGGTGCTGATCAAAGCAAGAAGAAGAAAGACCTCGATATATTTAGGCATGACTGGAACTGGTTAACGTACAGTAATGGGTCATACTGTGCAGATAGACGAATCTGGTGATTGGTATTCTTTGAGTCTCAGGGCATGCACTGCTTGCGTTGTCGGTCTTCATTTCACAACAAACAAATAAAACAAACAGAATACTGTCAATGTACGCCTTTAACTAATTCAAGCGTTCTGCTGTTCATGATCATAAGGAAACAAAATGGGCACATATCTTCAAAGGAATGCGAGCTGGAAAGGCGCAACTCCAGATCAGTTGCTTCGAGGAAGGAAGCAGACGAAACCAGAGACATGGTTACCTACAATGCCTTTCTCTGATGTTACAGGCTTGCTTAAGAAGAGGTGGCTAAGAGGAAGCTCACTTCTTTGCTAGAACTGCGAAAGCAAGTTGGAAACGATAAAATGGGAAACAAAAAATACCATTAAAACGAAAACTGTCGTCCCTGATTAGCCCGTGTGGATTACACAGACTAAGCGGGACCACACTTTTACGCACATGCATTAAGTCCCGCTTTCCAAGAGCGCGGCTTAATTATTTTGTTATATATTTCAGGCATTACAAACTTTGACCTCGTAGTCTCAGTATTCTCCGTTAAAATTGCAGTATCGAGCTTTATTCTAGTATTTCATCTCAAAATCATAGACCAATATATGAAGTTGCATGTGAAACCCTTCACTACGTTTTGATGTATGATCGTCTCAACAAAATTAAATTATGTTCTGAAGCTCTGCAAAGGAAAATTACCAAGGACAATAATTCCGAAAACACTGAAGAGAGATATATAGTTAATTCACTCTGCACTTACCCATACTATTATCTTTAGAGATATGTTAAATGTATATAATTTAAAATATAAGCAATTAAAAAAGGTCAATAAACTAGTAAATAGTGAAGAGAGAGAGAGAGTGAGAGCGACGATCTTTGTTATCGGTATTTATTTTCAACTCCATCTACGATCTTCGATTATATCAAGGTTAATTCGAATACATCCAATACTGCAGAGTTGATCTCCAGAAAGAAAGGGCTATACAAAAATAAAACAAATCGCAATAACTCCAAAACTATTGATAAGGTAGTTTAGTTCTCATACTCTGCACTTCCGTGTAATGTTCTCTATCAATGTAACAAGTTTCATTTAAATACCTTGACAACTATGAAGCGTGCTCAGGTTAAGTAGGATTTGTATTTTTGAACCTTGTTGTGCTTAATCAAAATCTAATTAATTATGATAACACTACATCACAGGCACGCTGTCTCATTGTCTCCCCTTGGTGATGAAGTCATGTTTGGCCACTGATATGTCTCAATATTTGTGATAAGGGGGTAATTTTGCATCATCTTTGCAGATCTACCGCGTCAGACGTCGTACCTGCCAAAACCCTGAAACGCGATTACTCTCAAGCAAGAGGTTAGCGATCGCATGCTAGCAAGAATGCATCTAATTATATTAGTATTAAATATATCGATACGCAGTGTGCTTATAGGAAACGACTGTTTCGCTGCTAGAGGTAAGTTAAACAAGCGTGCAGGATATAACATGGATTTCTCTGTATATACTGGAATATACTTTTATTTTGGGATGAAAATGTTAAGAGGTTAACTCGAAATGTTCAAGTCAAATGGATGTCGTTTTTGTAAATTCGTGAATTGTTTTAAATAATTTTTGTTTTTCACCATGTAATTTTCAATAGGAATGTTTCTTTAGTTTTATTACGACTATATTTTACCCTTATTCGTATCCTAAAGGGGCACATCATGCTTGATTTTTGTAAATATTCTAACAATCTTATTGTCTTTGGTCAAATTATAATCATGAAAGGTCGGAAAATACATTTTTTTTAAACCGTTCAATATTATGGAAATACTGTCAATATTTCTCTATTAACTAGTTTGTCATTAATCACAATACATATACGTCAAGTGCTCCTTATATTCGTTTACCAAAATTAATCATTAAACTCGTGTTA
Source organism: Dreissena rostriformis (assembly GCA_007657795.1). Taxonomy (NCBI): domain Eukaryota; kingdom Metazoa; phylum Mollusca; class Bivalvia; order Myida; family Dreissenidae; genus Dreissena; species Dreissena rostriformis. The sequence continues at coordinate 19,219 of VMBQ01003551.1, read as the reverse complement.
GGCATTTTATTTTATCGAGTCAAACATGTTTGGTTAGTTGTATATTTTTAATCTGCTAGCATTTAAAGGCAAGAGTTTGCATCAATATACATCACTCATGTAATCACTTAGGCGAATAAGGAGTCAATTTGCTACGTTTACTTATGTATGATAATAGTTTTACACATAAGCTGTTCCAAGACAACACCAACACAAATTAGGCATTGAAAACTGAACATTGAACGTCATTGTTGTAAAAGACGCTCATTATGCAGTTATATTATCTATGAAAACGTTCTCGTTCCTTCATTCCATTAGCTGCCTTAGAGATAACTCTTGTCGGTGACGGAAGGGGCACGAATGGCGCCACGGTTACGCGAGGAGATAAACTCACGATGCTGTGTTCAGTTCAGGAGAATGTAACGTATGTAAAGTGGCTTAAAACAGAAGCTACACCGAACGCCAAAGAAGAGAGCCACGTGATAGTGGGACAGAAGCATGACGGGACATGCGGCTTTTATTCGCATATCTCGGCAGAGGATGATGACTGCGCATGTGTTAGCCAACGTGTGTTTACATGTTAAATAAACCACGTCACTGATGATGTTACATGGCGACAGATCGCCAACGGATGCCGACTGCGCATGTGTTAGTCAACGTGTGTTTACATGTAAAATAAACCACGTTACTGACTGTGAAAATGGTGACATATGGAGATGTGAAGCTAAAATAAATAATCAAACCATGTCCAGCCAGGATATACAGATTTATGTTCACGGTAAGCGTATTGAAACCCTTCCGGTAAAATAGTAATGACGAGTAATGTATGACAGGCGACGGTGTACTATTAACCTTATTTATGAATGTAATTTTCTATATTTCATAAAGCTCATCTTAATTGCAACAACGCAATATTAAGCTTTTAAACGCATTTGTGTTCCCCCTTAGTTAAATTTCTCTGTTGAAAGACAACTGTAAAAAAGTACGCCTGACCCTTAGAAACATCATTCGATTTAAGTTCAGTTCCTAAATATCAAGTGGTAATTTTCAGCGTGACCAGCGTCATCAATTCCCTGGTTCAAAATTGGTACCAGAGACGCTGCTTTCGATGTCTTTAACATATCAACTCTATCTACGACCACTTTTAGAACAGATACTCAAACCAACTATCTATTGTTTGTACCGATAATGGCAGAAAACAACGCTCGAGATTTTTGTTCTGGTAACAATGGTGGCATCACTGTGACTTCAACATTGAATCCCTTAATATATATCCTTTCTAGGTTTGCTACGTTATGTATTGTTGAGTTTGTATTTGCATCTCGATTAAATTTTTGACAGGAATATTAATAATGTCAAACATCAGTTTTAAAATAAGTAATGGCTGCAATATTATCGTGTAAGTTGAATATCAGGTCATATAAATTAAAACATCTAACTAAACTAAAAAACCTTTGGTGTCTGTTATCAAAATGAATATGAATGACTTTAAAATAAGCCCGTGGTTAACCAAGCACATTAAATTACAAAACTACCAAGCAACAGTGTATGTGGTAGTGGAAACATTTGGAGATCATTTAACAAACAATAATTATGTGCTGATTAATTTATCAGACAGTGATAACTCTGGATCGTGCGTCCAATGGTTTAACGTCCATGTTGTAACAATACGTCTGTGTTCAGATGATTAATATTTTTCAGATCAGCAAGACTCTGGATCTGTCGACAAACCGTCGAACGTTTAAGTTGTCGCCGTCTGAGGAAGTCTTGTATTCGGTTGAGTCTTGGTACTTGTAATCGGCATACTGTTAACACGATGTGTCCTGCGTCGTCGACAAAAAAGTAAGCTTCTAGAAATATTGGAACGTTAGAGACACTGTTACGATATATATAACAAGCTCACATATGATTAAAACATTAACATATATAACTGTCTTGCACTAAAGTATATTTTTAAATATAAGAATTGGAATTCACGTGAATGTATTCCATTTTGAAATGTAATGCCTAATGCAAACATGTTTTCTTTTCTTTTTAGATGCTTAAAACCGTTTCGAAAACAAACCAATGTTTTTAAAGAAGACAATTGAGCTTGACAAGTTATAGAAACGTATTATTGTATGTATTTAAAAAACAATGGACCCATTGTGAAATACGTGTCTTTAATTTTAGTTCGTGCAAAGATGCCACCGGAGAATATTGTACATTACAGTCGTGTCCCAAATAGAAGGCTCTGAGCAAGATTCTAGTGTCCCTCATGGAAATGTTAGGCATCAGAACACACATCGCAACGAACAAACTCTCGCTATGATGTCATCAACAAACAGAACTTACGGCGACATGCACTTGCGGACTGAAGGACATAAGACACAGCCCGACCGTATGCATATATCAGATGTTTAGATGTGTGCAATACGTCTCTCATAGTTGTTACATTGATTTGAAAAAAAGTATGTTAAACTGTGCCAAAACTAATGGACGTATTGGTTTAAAAAATGGTTTGAATGAACTAAACATTAATACGAGATGTTTTATGTGGATTATTATTTTACAGCCCAAAATGTTGAACAACTTTATTCATATTACTCATATTATAACTGTTAATTAACATCATTACGTTACTTAAAATGTTGTTAGAATACAATTAAAATGTTACCGAACTTGTGTTTTCTTACAGATAGCCTAGGCCAGCAACCTAAGGCTGCCTTAAGGTAAATGCATTTGTTGAACACACTTTATAACATGTAAAAGTATATTAACTTAGGAGCCAGACATTATTCAACACTATCTTTAGAAAGTCGCAACTCTTGTTGGCATTTTCAAGATATGATACTCAAGATAGTATAGTGTATATGAAACGTATTCGTTGCAGGCAATATCGTATATTGATAACGTTTCTGTGATCTCAAGTGTTTACGAGAAATTTAACACTAATAATAGTCTGCGACCCTTATGGTCTGATGATAGAACTTTTCAATACGCATACTCTGTCAAGTGGTCGACATGAACAAACACATGTACAGCTATATGTCAACACATGCGTTTGTTTTGTATGCGAGAACCTGAGGTAAAAACGTTGAACATTTCTCGTCAAATTGTGTTTATAGGAAAGATGGCCATTATGGTTCAATTGTATTCGTCAATGAGCGCTTGTGTAAGAGAAGATTGTACGTGGTTTCTGTCTTTTCAGAAAAACGGAAGGAGATGTTATGTAATTAGTTTGCTTGTTCACGAGAGCGAACCTATTAGCATTGGCATAGGACGGAGCGAAAAGAGTCTGTTTAACGTTTTCTGATATGACTTTAACGAATAGAACGTTGAATCCCAAACATCTCCCTACGCAGAAATTGTTCATGTATATTGTTTAATTTCCCTTCAACGTTTTATTTTCCCATTTGGATGTGGTGTCTTAACAAGAGGTTATAATTCTTTGATTGACATTACATATTCATTCTACTGTTTCAGACCTTCAACACCGCCTTCTGCTGCGTAATGAATGACTCCTGCGTTATGTCGAATGTGATTAGATGATTATAATTAAACAGACATTCGGGTGAATTAGAGCTATGTCGCACTGTTAGTCCTGCTAAGTGACCTTTAATGTGTTTGTCTGTTGCTTTTTAAATGTTTCGTCGTTGTTGGCTCTTTTTCATTCACACTACGTCGGTTAAAGACAGTTGCCACAATTTGCACAAGCTTAGCCAATTGTAGCGGTTAATGAGTGCTTAGAGCACATATTTGTTCCAGTACCTGACACCTGACCTATTGAACATGTAAATCACACGTGAGAAGAAATGCTTCTTGACTACCAGAAATATGTAAATCATATTGTCAACGCATTGTTAATAAAAATATATCATATTTCTTACTGTGTACATATTGCGTAACTCATAGCTCAATGTTTTAAACATATATTTTATAGCATACATTCATTCACGTATTGTCTTAATTCAATTCGACAATAATAAGAAAGAACTCTAATGCAAGTATATGCAATACTACGCAGCATTCATATACAAAGCAAATTAGTGGATGATGCTAGTAATATCTGAGTGTACATTTTATATGGTAACACCATCTTTAAATCACAGACAGTTCTGAAAAATGCTTTCAAAACACTGGTAATAAATTTAAGTACATTTGTCAGTTGACAAGGAAAAATGTTTAAGTAAACCCGACTTCGGATATCTTAGAGGTCAATTATGTGGGACATTCAGTATAGTTAATATGTTATCGATATGCATGAACGTACACATATACTTGATTAAATATTACAACTTCGAGCAAATTCCGTGTCGCTTAGTGTTATTAACATATTTGAATAAATATTTGGTGTTTTAAGTCATGATGCAGAAACTATACAATTGTCAAATTTTGATTTTACACTCTTTAGCACGTATATTTTCTGCGGTATTTTTTTTTTTTTCAAATCATTACACTCGGCCCATAGTTTTGTTCACAACATAACTGCACTTTATATTACTCTTTGTCAAAATAAGTCGATTGTCATATACGACTTAAAAATATTACACACAGTAATATGATAATTGAAGGAAACAATTATCGGAGGCTGGAGGAAGAGCACACAGATACATTTACATACAAATAATTACATACAGTCAGAGAATGCAAAACAAAAATACTCGACACGGACGCAAGATGATCTCGTTATAGGACGCGTTCGATTTGTTTTTTGTATTTAAAACGCACACACCTTTTCCCAAACACACATTTTATATAAACAAAAAACAATTGTTATTAATTATGTAATCGTACACTATTTCACCCGGTTCGAATGTTACATGTAATTATATGTCAAATAATTCCATGCATTGTGCATTAAAACATGCGTAACTGTAGCAGGCATATATTAAAATGCCGACATTTGTCTTCGCTGATTTCATTAATCTCCCCGTTCAATACAAAGTAACGTTCAAGAACAATAGCAGCGATATATAATAGTTTTGTGAGAAAAACATAACGAGTGTGTAAAGACTTTGTTAATGGACTGAAATGTACTTAAAAAATTAACATGCGTAACGGTGTGCCAATGTTGTGAAGAATGCCTTATGTCTCTTTAACACCACACGACGACACAAGGAAGCAATACAGACAGATTTTTAACAAGTTAACGATTAATAGCTGAACTCTTTAAAACAATCCACCATCATCATTACTATGCGCACTCTGGTATAATCGTTTTGTCATGCCACACATGTCATTTGTCTGGGCTTATTCATATATTTTATTTAAGTTATTGGGTTGAGATAAGTCTCCATCCGATCATCTTCTACTGTCATATAGGTGTCATCAATCCTGGAATATGTGAGACACATTGAGTATATAAAACATGCAATCCGCGTTTTGACTAATATTGACTTCAATATGGCAGCCGATAGGATGTCACTATCTTTTACGGCTTTGTAAATGCTACAGTTCAACGAAATTAATACAACACACTTTTCAGAATAAACTAAAGGCCAGATTATTCGCTTTGCGAAGTTGTTCAGTTCTTAAGTCATAGTGAAAACGTTTAAGTAAATGTATTGAATGCAACACAACATGTGCACAACAACACAAAAGTGACAACGTACAGTAATATTTATGATTTTATATCATGACATTTGTAAAATTTATATCCCATAATAAACAATGTTACATGTATTATGGATTAAAATTGTAATATTAATGACGAGGCTATTCACGTCTATTCACGTATTACATTCACATTTGCATTATTAACATCATGTATAAGTCCAACAATTAGCACACCAAATAGCACATGTATTCATATTCATAATATACCATGTTCATATTTGCGTATACATGTATTATACCATTGAAATCTCATAACGATGCCCGATGGTACATGCACAATGTGTTCAGTGTGTGATATTTCAGACGAGGCTATTCACGTATTATTGCATTCACATTTGCATTAATTTAGTAATATTATATAGAAGTCTGACAGAAAGCGAACCATCTATCATATGCTGTTATATGCAAGACGATTGGTTTACGCATACGTTTATAACACAGTAAATTTATTGTACGCTTGTTGTTATTTTAGGACGTGTTATAAGAAAACCCAACGTGCAATTTGTAAGATTATTGACTTACTGTTTGACATTTGTTTCGAATTGTAACTGCATGTCTGAAAAGAAACCCGTGCATTTGTCAAAACCCTATTCCTGATTGATGTAAGGGATAAACATAAATTAAAGTTTTCGTCTTCAAATGAACTATATTGTTTTTTTTTATTTATCATTGCCATCAACATTTAGACTTGTATATCAACAGCTTGAAACAACGACGAAAAACCTTTGAAATATTTCGTTTGGTTGGCAAGTATTTATGAATTTATTGATTGTGTAGTTGAAACATTAAAGAATACAAAACTTTACATTTTTAATGAAATACACCTTGGCAAACCGTTCTAACAACACATACCTCCATTATTGGACCCATAACTTCTTGTAATTTGCGCTTTAATTCTTTAAAGCATCAAACACCACATAACAAACATTCCTGCTCCGAATCCAAACGCAATGCCACCCTAAATAACGCCAGTAAGAACCCCTGTCGGAAACAACGGACTGACCGTAGCACTTGGTTTGATATCTGCGGTGAATGAACGAAAAAAAACGGAGCATATGAATACAATAATTATATTACAATGACAAGCATCAACTCATGTGAATAACTCATACTTAAAAGTAAAACAGTGGCGTAGTGGATATGGTGTCCGCCTAGCGATCGGGAGGTCACTAGTTCTATCACCACGGTGGAAGCGTTCTTTAAATCGCCCCCAAAGACAACCAGTACTGGTTCTAGTTCAAGAAAACGGTATCGAGAGCGTTTCAAATAAACATTAGGCTTTCGATGCAATCGAGCTAAAATAAATAGGTTTAGAAAAAGTTCCGATTCCAAAGGCAATGTCACCTACACCTAGAGTTGCATTATGTAACACAGGACGGGACGTCACACTTGGATTGGTGTCTGCAATTAAAGAACGACAAAGATGTACATGCCTATCGACGTGTGGTTGTTTTAAAATGGCAAAACTTCATTTAAGACACAGTTACAATAGAATATATATTATACAAATCTAATTTTTATTTCTTAAGAAGGACTTTTATCCAAGGCTTAACGTTCGATGTTACAAGTTGTCCTACGTTGTTACCCGTGCAGTACAGTCGCATGTTGTTCTCATATTTCGAAGGCATTACAGTTATCGTGCTCGTGGTGATATGCTTTCTTGATGTAATGATTGAAGATGCACACGTGAGGTTAAGGTCACCCTTGATATCGTGTGGTGTGCCGTAATTCAAATACCAATTAATGGATGGGGCAGGTAGACCAAAATCACTGGTACATGTGAACCGAGATGCCTGGTTTGCTATTAACGATACTGGGTCATCCGTCGGGGAAAGTGTCAGTGTTGTAACCGGCACTGAAACAATCACATGTGTACACAATTCTACTCGGTTGGGAGACCGCGAAAATATGGGCATCTAGTTGAACAAACTCCATTTAATAAATATACGTTATATATATATATTTGTGCATACATTAATGTGTTAATTCTTGTAATATACTTTTCGTTATAGTACTTGAAATAAATTAAATTATTAATATTATGGAAACAATTGTATTTAATTGTATTGATTTAAAGAAGGCACTTTAAAGACATAAGTTTCAAAACGTTCTATGGGAAACCATTTATGTAATGTAAGCAATTAAGTATGCTTTTCAATTGATGGTTATCAAAAACAAATGGTATTTTGAATGATTTCTAGGTCAAAAGTATTATTTCACTTGAAGCCATATAATGTTAACATAATTTTTGAATGAACGACAACATATACTACTTTAAATTTTAAATAAATCTTAAAACGAACCAGTGCACTTGGGAATATTACAGAACTCCCATCGACGACCAGGGTCCATTGTGTAGTACCAAGGACGTCCTCCCTCGCCTTGGATCTCTGCAGTTGTTCTTCGCATCAACGGCCGATTGACGACCTGCAAATATTCGCCCATCGCGGTTTACCGAGCCTTTCCAATCTGTAGACGCCACGAAATAGCCCGCTTTGTTGAAAATTGAACACAAAATCATGTTTTGTATTGTGTTATATTAAAATATTTCAAACAATATATATATTATGTCATGTCATGTAATGTTTATTTAAAATCAAAATACATGCGTTTAATGTAAAATGTAAACGTTTAAAGGGACCTGTTCACAGTTTAATAAAATTTGTTTCACATTTGCAAATTTTCGATGTAGTTATGTTTTTTTGCAAGGTAACAGTAATATCCATTTCAGGCATCTTTTGACGATTTATAAATCTGACAATTATAAAGCGTTACAAACGCGAAACGATCGAATAATATGGAGAGTTCTGTTGTTATCGTTATATTTTGTGACCTAATGAGGATTGCTTACATAAAGTATGCACTACATCTCGTTCTATGGCAGCACGTATGGCCGATCGGTTTCAGCGCTAGACTTGTACTCCAATGGTCAGTGGTTCGAGCCCAGGTGTCGATTATTTTTTGTTATTTCTTTAATGTGTATTCTTGTTATATACTGGAGCTTTTTAATTCCGATGTTTTTATTAATCAATATAAAGCATTTTATGACAAACTTATGCCAAAATCTGTAAACAAGTCCCTTTAAAGTGATAAAAATGTAAACGTTCCATTTATGCTCTGATTGCATAAACAACCATCAGCTTCTCTGAACTGTTTGGATAGCTCAATCCTTAACAATGAAAGTGCTGATATTTGAAACGCAATTTTCTGCAAACTTATACTTAGCGTTTACACTGTCAACATAGTTCATATAGGCAAACCATAAAAGTATTACACAAAATGTAAATGTGCGTTTAAGTAACATAATAGTATGATCATTTACATTTTTAATACCAAAAGCATACGTACACGCAGTATTTATTTACCATTACGCACCATATAAAACACATTGTTGATATGTATGTCGTAAATGTTAATATCACGTACCAGTGACGCGTAAACAAGTCTTTTCTTCCGATGTAACAGTTCCTTTTCTGTTGTTCCCTGTACAGTACAATCGCATGTTGTTGTCCGACAACGATGGTGTTATTGTCAAAGTACTCACGGTAATATGCTGACATGTTTCGACTGAAGATGAAGTTGTGACGTTAATGTCATCTGTTGTATCTTGTATGCCGTTATCCTTATACCAATGAATGGATGGGGAAGGTACACCAAAGTCACTGGTACACGTGAACTGCGAAGACTCGTGTTCAATTAACGATGCCGGGTCATCCTTCGGGAAAATTGTTAGCTCTGTGATGGGGTCTGAAGCTATTGAATTAAAAAATGCTTATTTGCAAGGCTGCACAATTGCGATTTTATCTTATAGTATTTAGAAGTGTCGCGTAAAATGGGGCTGGAAGCGACTAATGTCGCTAACAAAGATGTGTGGGACGAATCTTTTAAATTTGAAAATGCGCAAAATTCGCAAAAGACGTGGACGAATATCATATTTCGCGACGTGTACAGATTACGAGCCAAACTTCCGATGTATGCCTGGTTTCTGATTTGTTTAATGATATATACATGAATACACTATTATTCAATTGAGAACATAATACATTAGAAGTTATTCTCAATATTGAAGAGTATTCGCATTCAAAACGTTTGGGTCAAGCATTTATGGTAATTGTGAGATCTCCTCATAAAGAACAAACCATCTTAAGTTTAAGGGACACAACGTTGTGTTTAATGCTCTATGCTGTCATTATTATAAAATTGTTCACGATTAAGAAAGTTCTTGACAGAAATTAAAAAGTAATGGAGTCACAAATTTGATGACAACTGAATAACTTTTTATGGGTTAAAAAGTAAGCTAACAAAATTAACTTGCGTATGATCGTACTAAAGTTGTTTGCGCTTTCTAATTTGTATAGCTCACAAAAAAGCAACATTTTAGTTGAAAGACATTAACTATAAGTGTATTAGTTTGTGTCTTAATCATTTTAGAAAATGTCCCCAAGTGTTCATGAGCCGTGAGACATTTGTCCCGCCTTTTATGATACCTCGCCTGAAAACTGCTCTATATATTATTCATATCAATCTGTAAAACGCCTGCCTTATTTAAGGCAGTTACATTTATTGTGACAAAGAAGACTATACAACGTATTTATAATGGTTATGATGTTCAACATCATAACTATTATAATGCATTGTATAGTCTTCTTTGTCACAATAATTGTAACTGCCTTAAATTAGGCAGACGTTTTACAGATCGATACAGTTGAACAGTTGCTATTAATATTCGCCTGTTTTTTTCCAGTGGCCTCCTGTATTTGTACGGTTGAACTTCGTGAGGATCGGTGCAGTCACAGAAACGTTGAGAGGCTGCGGTAACGGTAAGGGTAATGACTGAACGATTTGCGTCATGTAGTATCCGAAAGGGACTTCTATATCTACTAGCCAACCATACTGGTCCAGTAGATTCCCTGGGTTATACTTCACTTGAGTGTTAGGGAGCTGTTATCAGTAACAAACTTATTTTCTGTCATAATGACTTGGCGCTTAGAACAGAACGAAAAACAGTGATGTGTTTATCACATATCTTTTATCAGTATCATACAAATGGTGGTATATACTTTAACATTTAGCCTGCATAGGTATACACATTAAGAGGATAGATGTAAAGTTTATTGAAGCAATCGTTTCTTTATTATCAATTCCGAATGTGCAGCTTGTGTACCTACGGTCAGTTTAATAAGTCAAGATAATATGCGTTCACAAAATGTTAACATACATACATTTGTAATAATTAACAATAGCAACTAGTCCGGCTCATATCGATTCGTCACTAAGTAAGTATATGTGGGAGTGCAACAAAACTCGAATACCGGTTTTATATATATATTCCATATTGTCAGAGAGCAAAATAACACGGTAGTTCTAAATATTTCCAGCTTGCTTATCCGCACAGTGCTTTGAACGTGATGTTCTCAATTTATTCGTAGGCCGGTTTCTATTTGTTCAATCACAAAGAAGATGTATTTTTTGTTTCGGTTAAAATAAACATGTACAGTTATCTTTAACTGTCCATATCCTGTATCTCAACAAAACACTAAACGTTAAACCCAAATGATTTTCTGCTCGAAGAACATTACAAATAGGTGACCCAAATGCAATTAAACTTGAAAAACTATAACTAGACGAATGACAATTCTTAAGTTAAAGAGGATATGAGTAATCAAGGATAGCCATGGCGAACTTAATTCAAACGGGGTCGTTGAAAACAATATTTTCTGACTTATGCAAACACAGTCATATTATACTTTTTTCAAGACTTTGTAATCCGGGAATGTCAAACTTATGTAGTGCTTTTACACCGTATGTGTTAATTGTGTTCGTTTAACTTACAAGCAAAACATGTCCACACAAACTATTAAAAACTTATACATTTATTTCATAATAACGGGAACATTTTGCACATGAAGATGGGTAACAACTTTCGGACTAATTAATGCATGTTTTAATATGTTTGTTTCGCGAATAATATATTAACGTGAGATATTTTAAACGATATCTTAATGGTGTTTCATAATTATCAAGTATACAATTTAATCATCACCGATTTATTAAAATTCTTAAATATGAACAACTAATAACATGTACATGTGTACGTCATTTATTGTCTTAAATATCCATGTCGTTGGTTTTATTTAGATAGCAACATTCTTTATGTATATTATACAGGATATGTAAAAATAACAATATGAAATATGACACGTATACATAAATTATTAATGCAGTAAATGCATAACTTAGTATACCAAAGGCAAATCTTCACCTAACTGACACTTCTATCAACACAAATACTGCTGATACAAACATGTAATGCATGCGTTATAATATTTGAATGAATACAATAACCAGCCATTTGCCTAAAAACTAATTTACATGTCAAAGCAAATAATAAGAAATTGTATTCGTCATGTTTTAAACGCACTAATAAAAACCATAATATAATGCAACGCATTATCTTAAAATAGATTTAAGTTAATTGATTTTACTGATAGGGTAAAATCTGTATAGTCTAATATTCGGCTTCCGTCCCGAAATAAACAAAAAAGTAACAATTTCAAAAACTTATAAATCAAAATGGTGACGAAATGTCAGGGGTATGTCTCTTGTATAAATATTTAATAAGAAAAGGGACTTCACTTAGAAATATGTTGTATTTCTAAGGCGTTGATCCAAGCTTCAATTACCTTTTTGTTAAATGTATGGTGTGTTTTATTGACAGGAATATTGCAGGAACTTGGTCAATTGCATGAAATAAAGAATAGAGAATGGTCAAGTCACAATATCTATCCAGCTATTGTTGTTTCATGGATGCTAAATGGAAATAAATGGAAAGATAAACTCTGTAATGTATAACTATAAAGCAATAGAGCTAATACAAATTGGAATAAATGTCTCGTAAACATCAAACAATACTTGTAACACTCGTGTATTCTATATGTCATCAACAACCGGATAGATATCACTTGCTCTGATTTAAGATATGCCCAACAATCATTCATTATAATACGTACATAAAGTATTTATGGCCGGGATTGCAATGTTTAACATAAATCCTACAAATGAACGGAAACGTACACTTATAATTTAAATTCTTTGTCTTAATTATTAATATGATCGCGGATGCTAAATGGATGTATATTAATAAGCATTTGAATATTGATCAAATTTACGTTTAATGATATAGCTAGTGCTAATTCAGGATAGAATATAATGCATGTGGTATACTCGTGTTGTGTTAGTTTATATTTGTGAAAATCTTTAACTTAAACCCCCGAAATGTTAAACAATGTTAAAAATCTCAAACCACTTAATAACTCTTTTCTTTTTCTAAAGCCAAATTTAACTATTTTAAAATTATAATTTCAATACCAAATCAAACCGAAGAGAAAAAGAAAACAAGTTCATAAGGTTTGCTAGTCTCAGAACAACCAAATTTCCTCTTTTTATCTTCTGTGTCATTAAAGGGAGACTGTACGATTTTCATATGTGTTAAATTGTAATATATTGATAAAAATATGTTACAATAACACAAAATAGACAAGAAAAATTACACATTGAAGACGAATTTCATAAAATGCAGCAAAGACAAGTTAGCGCTGGTTAAAGCCGATGCCGACACTTTTACTCGTATTTGCTAGGAAACAAAATTGTGTCTTTGTGTCGTATGAACGAATCTGCACTAAAACTTAATTTAGATTCACATTGTACATGCATGATATATATGCTGGCGAATTCGGCTGGAAGCCTTTTTCGATTTCAGAATTAAATATCTGGCTTATTACGCATTTTTCGACACATGTTCTTCTTAACTTTTATTTTAATGTATATTGAAATATATGTATAACAAGTTTTTTTACACATTTTATATAAATTCATAAATATTTGACAAAATCGTACAGTCTCCCTTTAAGAGACATCACCGCTATAACGTTAACAATTTCAATACATATAACGTACTTACTACATTAACTTAACACGCCATTTTATACTGATGTGATTATTCAATCAAATATAAATACAATATTTACAATTTCTAAGAATTGCATAAGTCGAAAATTAACCCTACAAAATATGAAAAGGCTATTAAGCAGTAATTACACATTACACATATGTGATGCGTGTGTTCTGTTAAACAAAAGTACGTGTTTGTTAAAGACAAATATAAACTATACTCTAGTAGTGTCAGGATATACTTACATAAATCATTTATTTACAAAATGTGCATGCATTATGTATTCGAAATATTATTTGGCACAATAAAAATATATTTCATATTGCAGCTATAACAATAGTTATTATAAGTTACAAATATGTTAAATTATGTTATCATGGATGAGGTATTACAGCCTGAAATAAATTATAAAATAAATGGAGAATAGCGTACACATGAAGCTGATAACCTGTTGAAATCCAAAAATATTTTGTGCCCTTACATTTGTATTTAAGAATGATGTTTTATTTATAAACATGCTGATGCAAATATACCAAACGTTAATTATAATGGACTAATATATATTGATGGGAATATATAATATTTTTGAAAAATATGTTTACATAGTTTTTATTTTATATATGTATATATAGAACATTATATATTTATATAGAGAACATTGCATAACAGCAAAGAGAAAATAGCAGAGCGCCGCAACCTGCCCATTTTCCTCACCACTCTTGACTGTTAACAGGTAACACATTATACTTCAATATTTTTACTTATTTCATAGAGGTCCATAAATATTCAATGCCAGTGGACTTTGTTCACACAATATTTTAGCTGATTAAACTTGACTTATACAATAACAACAAAATGATAACTTACTACGATCATCAGCACCCTAGTTCTTTAACTGTTACATAAATATGTATTCAATTGTTAAACAACAGGAAGTTGACATACAATAACATGAGATTTGTTCCAAAGTGTTATCATTGAAATTAGCAATGAACATACGATAGTGCGTAGTTTATTCAACACTGAACAAGGACGAAACTTGACGCTGCTGGTTCGAATTTATTTGTGTGACGGCTTAATCATTTCATATTCTTCCTTGCCATGATGGTCGTGCGTAAGAGATTCATACATTGCAGTCGGCCTCAATTCCCTGAAACGATTTGATAATGGACGCATGTGCATTTACAAATTATCAGAACAATGAGTATTAATATTATCATTATTATCATGTAAATGAATTGTTAAAATTTGCGAAATAGATTTAAAGCAAAACAAGAATGCGCGGGAAATTATTTACCCGGGTTGAGTTTCTTGTTTTGCGTTCGCGTCAACTGAAAAATACAATCGAATGCAAGATTATTTCTGTGATATTTCATTGGCAATAATATAAACACATACCAGCCCTGTGTCATATTACAAACAAATCAACGTCCTGAACATAAACAGACGTTTAGAAAGATACATGAATATACTGGTGTTTTATAGTGTGTCAAATATAAACATTAGAACGTGTACAATTATCCTCCATCTGCTCATTACCAACAACGTTCTCATATGCTGCTCCTGTTGGAAGATGAATGTCTTGAACTTGTCCATGACTTTTGGCAGGTTGAGACTGGTTTACTCGTTGATTTCTTTCTGCAGCTTACGCGATTCTTGACCCATCGTGTGCATGTTGCGACGGATTAACTCGTTGAGTTCGTTCTGCAGGATTAGGCGGTATTGACGAATAGGCATCATCACTTCCCGATAGAGGCTTGTACCTTACAAGAATAAAAATACCAACACGTTGAAACATACGAATGCACTGTACTAACGAGCGTTAATGCAAATGTTCAAGGTACGTGAACTAAACTACATTTGTATATTAACATGTTTGAAAGACCGTTGTGACTTACGTGATTATTGACCCATCTTGTGCATGTTGCGACGAATTAACTCGTTGATATCTGTCTGCAGGATTTGGCTGTAAAGACGAGTAGGCATCATCACTTCCCGACAGATACTCTGACATTAAAATAATAATAATATCAACATGTTGAAACATACGAATGCACTGTACTTACGATCGTTATTGACAATATTCAAGGTACTTTAACAAAACTACATTCACATGTTTCATGAACATTGCGACTTACGTGATTTAGGATCCATGTCGGACACCTTGATTAGTTATGGCATTCCGCAGAAAATGACCGTTTGCTTTCAATATTTTTTCCAACAAATGAATAAAACTTATTAATGAAAATAAAGACAGCAAAGCGCAAACATGCTTGCCGCTTTTAACACGATTTACTATAGTTAGAATAACACGTTCTTGTATATGTTATGCACGTGTTCAAGCCGATGATTGTACAATATTCACTAGTTGTAAAAACAAACCTACAATGTATTCAACGTAATGCAAACGACTAAGTCATATCTAAACGTGAATTGACAAATTTTAACTGGTACCTCGGGAATTGGTTTCCTTCCTCCGAATCACGACAATCCACGATCCAAGGATTCCGAACAATAATCCGAGAATAACGCCTCCGATAACACCTCCGCTAATCGCACCAACACTGAATGATTGTAAAGGCATATTGGGTAAATCTGGACCTAAAATGTACATTACAATTAAAGTAAAGTACAGCATTTTGAAAACCAATAAGTATGTGTGCAATACTGAGCACATTGACTAACTTATTATAAATGAATGTATAAGAATATTTTATTTGTGTTTTCACATATGCTGCTTGGACTTAAAAAGACACAAAGTCGGGTAAAATGTATTATAAATTGTCGTCTTTTTTCATTATGCACTTTCAAACGCAATTTGTATGCTGAACGTATGGATATGTGCATGTTGTTCATTGGTCCCTATTATAAGATGGGCTTATAATAAATATATAAAAAACCAATATTACAGCAGACGATGCAATAGGAAAAATAATGCACACATACCCGATACATCAGCAAACAATGTTGTAAATGACACGATATCTGAAGTTCCACTTCGGCCTTAAACATTTTCTGCGTAAACCCGTACTCTATAACGTGTTGACTCTTTCAACATCGTAAACTCGCTGTACACGGCAGACGAACTAAGATTGAAAAATGCATAAAACACAGTTTGTTCAATCCATTCGCCGTCCACTTTGTTTAATTCAGCTATATATTGTTGAAACATACGACCTGTTGACAGGTAGTTCCAGGAAATCCTGACAGACCGTGCAGCTATTTCAGAGACCGCAACAGATGACGGTGCTTCCGGAAAAGCTGAAAGCAGAAAAGAAACGTAATGTTGTTTTTGTAATACTTGTTAATTGAATTATGTATACATATATATATGAACAAATATAAAATAAACATAATCTTGACACGGAATTTGTTTAATCAGTGAATGTTGAGTCACGTGTTTAAACAATTTAAGATGAAGATTCTTTCCAAAGCATGCTTATATTTAAGTTCATATATTTATTTTAGGATAAAAACACGAATTGTTCTCCTCATTTAGTTAATGGAGCTTCGTTGTTTGATCTATTAAACGAGTTTGTACTTTATGTTAACGTTACATCTTTATGTTAAAGGTTATATTATATAGTACTGTACATACAGGCGATTATAAGTTGTGCATGTCGGTTTGAGGTTAATGTTTCTCCGGTATTGTTCCCCTTGCAATATATGTTCATGTCATCATCGACTCGTTTGGCCGTGTAATAAAGGACCCTTTTGTGACATTGTCTGGAAGCCATTTTACACTGGAATAAGCCATTTCTACATCATCCGTGTAATTCTGTGGTGTCAGATTGTCTTTGCACCACTTTATAACGGCGAAAGGTTTGCCTGGTGATGTTTCCCATTCGAATGAGGTTGAGTCATTCTCTTTGAGGAACACTATGTTTGATGTTGGAGACACCCTTTTAACGTGCGTGATTGGTACTGAAAGCATAGTAAGAGACACCGTTTGATAATGACAATGTTAAATGCAAATGACATATACGAGCATCGTCTGTAAGGGCAATTGTTTCTAACTAAATAACAATTATTTAAATATTTCTCACCATTAACTTGTACGAATATCGAAGCAATAGTTGTTTTTGACCTCACCGAACCAATCGACGGTGTCATGGTACTGCGAACACTGCACGTGTAGTTTCCTTCGTGCGTTGTACGTATGCTGGTTATTACCAGATTTTGTCCTGTTATTGTACCACCAGGATATGTCCATGTTAAAGATGGTGAAGGATTGGCGATACTCGTGCATGTAAGAAGGATGGACTTTAATGACAAAGCAACGACGGATCCAAATACTACTGAACCGTTGAAGTTAAATTCTGGTTGGTTGTAAAGGTCCAACTGTTAAATACAAAGTAAACCAATCAATAATGTTAAATCCGTATATTTGTCATAAACAAAGGAATTAAAATGCATATTTTAATATTTATTATAGGAACGATATTACAATATGTAAGTTTGAGAGGTAAGATATAAACGATTCAATGTAAACACGTTTTCATAAGAAAGGCATCTTACATATAATATTAATTGATATTTTCCGTGAAGAAAACACTGTTGGCCCGCCGTTGTTTCCAGAGCAGTATAATCGCGTGTTATGGTCAGGTTTGGAAGGTTTCAAAGTCAGTGTGCTGATCGTAACGTTCTCATTCATGGTTGTTAACGCGGATAAATGCGTGATGTTAACATCATCCGACTCGTCATTTGTGGCGTTGTCCATAAACCAGTGTATTACAGGAGTAGGCATACCGAAGTAACTGGTGCATGTTAACTGCACTGTTTGATTGACTATCAATGAGATTGGATCCACGTTTGGTGATATTTCTAATTTAGTGATAGGAACTGAAAGTAAAGAAATAAGCAACAATAAGACTAATAACAAACATATTCGTGTATAACATAGTGTAATTTTCCACAAGCATTCGTGTCTTAATTGACTATTCAATCTGATGCTTATCAGATGATAGGTAAATTGAATATACATGCAGCATAAGTTTACTGAATTGTTTGCTTGAAATTTCGGCGTTGTTTTTTTTTTAGCTAAACTATACATTTTCAAATATAATATATGTGTTTGTATCGTACATTATACATTTTAAATAACAATTGACCAACAACTAATATTTAAATCCATATTGACGATTTATTTTCTTCTTTGTTTATATGAAATTTGGCACGTGCCGTGTTAGAATCATAAATATGTGACATATCCATCTTTTGTGTTGTAGACTCGATGCGTGTTTTATAAAGTTCAAACACCTACAAAGAACATTACACAACGTCTATTTATACTCGTTAAATTCTGAGATGTGTTTAAAGTTAGCATATGTTATCTGGACGTTTGTTTTGTATTTTGCACACTCAGGTATATATATATATTTTCTACGCACGTGCAATTTTCAAATTGTTTGAACTTTATATAATACTTTTCTATAACACATCTCTTTCATGTTTTTACTTTTTGTTAAACCTATTTCAAACTCGCTTAACAAAATGGCCGCTTCACACTTTATCAGCAAGATTTAGCCGTTCTAGTAAATTCAGGTTTTACATACCTTATAAATGTTAGATCCTTTCGAGATTTTGCTGTTATCAGTGATTATTATTATCCTTGGTACGGGTAAACTGTTATTGATATAAATGCTATAACGAACTCACCCCAGGAAACCCGATACCTTGTGAGTAGCGTAA
>VMBQ01003550.1:62393-104620 GCA_007657795.1 Dreissena rostriformis | reverse complement strand
TATATAAATCCGGTATAATAATAATAATAATAATCATTATGTTTAAATTTCGCACCGTAAAAAAAACGAATATTCTGAAGCCTACTTTAAATAAAAAAATCGCTTAGTTAGTATGTGTATCTAAAGCAATTGTGTCCGTTGTACAATGTTTCACAGACACATGTATAGCCCGTCGTGCCATTGACACATCGTCCATGCACACATGGACTGGATGCGCAAAAGTCAACATCTGTAAAGAATTACAACGAGTGGGGTACTACCAATACAAGCATGAATTGGTCCATGTCCTTAATGTTTTATATAAAATAAAACATTATTGTATTGAAACAAAATCTAATATAATGGATGAATACCTCATTGCTTACTGTCAAACCACCAACTTTGATACACACTTATTATTCTAAACTTAACAGTCTTAATTTGTTAATGTTGTATTCGTGAATTTTGAAAACAAAGAACGCAATTAATATTATACATTATTTTCGGATTAAAGTTTTAATAAATCTTGTAATACTTGTTTTCTTTATATTTGCCTATATAAGATAATGATTAAATGAAAAACACTACTCACTAGTACTGCAGTGCGCGTTGCACAAATCCTCACGGCAACATTTGTGACACGTGGTTTCCGTTAAAGATCTAGTATCCTCCAATATTGACCTGCCTATTATTGGTGAAACATCCCCCTTGAGGTTTTCACAATGCTGCAAAATTAAATTGAACACATCGTAAAATTAATTGATGACCATTTCATATACTTGCTTATGCAATATAACGGTTAATTGCAATGTATATATTTTTTTAACTTTGTTCAACCAATAACACCTTTTGATTTGCAAACGGCACGAACATAGATGCAAGGGGATTTGAGGCATTTTTCTTGCTAACGCAAGTACAGGATCACACATGCCATATGAAAGTTAAACATCAGCGGGCGTGTCAATATTCCGCGTTTATTCATATATATGTTTTAATAAAAAAATTCACTATACAAATGAATCACAGTTTGACAGTCTGACTTTACATAGTATTGTTTTGTATACAATGTTCGTTTTATTATCTACTTCAAGAAAATTATGTATACAATATTAAATAATAAATGTGTGGTTGGAATAACGAGCATCGTTAAATTGTCCATTGTATTCAGACTTAAGAAAACTGTTGGTGCCTAAATATTATCTACGCTGGCCTTCTATTATAAAATTTAAGCAACTAATGTCTACTTCGAATAAGAAGACATTAATTAACCTAGCTAAATTTACTTGTATAGCCTCTGATGATTTAAGATCAAGTCACAATTAGTATTATTTATGTATATATGTATTTAGTTTGATGGTGTGTTGTTTTTGTCAAAATTCACACCACCATTAACTATTATTTCATGTCCATTATATATACCATACTTTTCATCACCATTGTTGAATAAGCATGTATTTACATCGCAATTACATGTCTTATGTATGTTGTTTTGCTATGTACTTATGTATTTGCCAATACAATTGACGTGACTTGAATTGATAAAAAAAGGGTTTTAATGAATGTCTTAAAACCCTATTCGCAACAAAAAAATCTGAACATTTATTTAATTCTTTTTTTCGGAATGAGATTAAAAAACTATATTTGAAAACTAAGGCAAGAGTGACCAAATAGCTTTAAATAGCATAATACAAGACACTATGCATACATCTTATAAGACGGCTAAATGGATTTAATGTGAAATCACCACCTTAGAATGGTTAATAAAAAGCATTATGATCCAAGCATTTTCGAAATGCCTCACAAATCGTAATTCATTTAAAGAACTATATGATGGTGTTTATGTTCAAATTATTTTTTACAACTCATAAATTAGTACTGCTTGATGTGATAGCATTATACATAATAGCGTGATGTAAAGTCAGTTAAAAAGACTGGAAATTCTAAATGTATATGTATGTTCGTTTGACCTACCGTCACCATTGCGCATTGCGATGTGTACACCGTGTCATCAAACTCTCGCTCTTCACGTAACATGCACACCTAAAACACAAATAAAAATGACCAGATAACGACATTAACAAACATTACTTATATCCGCTCGTGTCTAAATGATAAATTATTAAGAATTGATAAACGTCATCTTGCTTAATGGAAATAAGGTCCAGTGAAGCCTAGCGATGAACGTATTTTCAACGCTAGCCTACCGAATTTCAATAACTATCACTAAAGAGAAAATTAATGCACAGTCATATAGAACATACAAAATAAATCTTATCGCGTTTAGAACTCACCACATCTTTTAATATTATGATATATTAGTATTGATATTGTCTGAGTGATGCACATCGCATCGTTTGCGATACATGTTTTTAAACAGTGTTTCAAATGTATTTGCGCTGAGAAAAAAACATCGATAGGCCGCATTCCACTTAATTTTCGCAAAGGAAAAACCACGTTTATGTAAAGTACATTTTTTAAACGCCACCGAAGAGTTATGTGTTCAGTTCTTATCAAACCGAGTGTTGTTTTATCGTTAAATAAAATATGGACATGTTTAAATACGATTAAAAAAAACATAAATATACCCAGTCTGTAAATCTTTTTGACTAAAGCTAAATATTGGTGGTTTGTCCGGAAAAATAAATCTTTTCATATACCTGGTGCCTTAATAATATGTGATTGTCTGGTTACTTGCCTCGTTGCTGTTACAAAAGTCGATTCTTTGACATGACCCTTCGGTTGTTTGAGCGGAACAGTTGTAGCATATTGGGCCGCGACTGGACGGATAGCCTAGTCCAAGAAATATGCATATAACTGATAGTATACAAAGTCTGCTTCTTAGGTAAAACAATATGTTCTCCAACTGCTTTTGGTGCATAAACTTAGTAAACTAAACATATGATTGTTCATTAAAACATAGTGCATTCTGAAAAGAATTGATCAAATTTAACGTTATGAATACACCATATTACTCACTATGATATATTAAATGCTACACTATATTACGAACTATAAATTGAGAAAAGTTGCATGTTAGAATGCGATTATCAAAAAGTTTCAAATTGAAGAGGGAATTAAGAACGATACCAAAATTACCTTATTGATTAGCAAACATAGTGTTTCACAGCGTCAAATGCCTTGTACATAAACAATACTTTTACGATGAAAACGTATATAGCAAACGTCACTACGTCAACATTATCATTATTATGACGGCTTATTAAACAATTTCGTCAAACAACTGTCACAATCCATTCTTCTTTTAATCAATCTGTTCAGGAAAACAATGTCGTTTCTGCGAGTAAAACTTGAACTGCCACATTATACAGTTATAAAAAATAGAGTGCGTTTCTCCAATGTATGACTATGTTAAAAGAGGGACAAAGACAAGTATGTGCCAAACCTATTTAGACAACCTAAAATTGGGATCAATGGGGAGAGGGCAACTCAAGGACTCTAACGTCAATAAAAGGTTTGCTGGGATATGTAGAGACTGCGCAAAGATAGCTTGTAACTTATGTTACGCATTTGTCTGCACACCATTGCTATTGATTAATTGGAAAACAAAAAGCTCGTCCTCTTTACCCTGCTGGCCACAGCCGACTGCGTTGCACAGGTCGGAATTGCAGCAAACACCACATGTGTGGTTACCATGCGAACGATTCGAACACGTCTGTCAATGCAGTAATGTGCAACAATAACTTGATAAAAATAAACGTTTCTGATTATATCTCAAAGCTCGATGTCAGTCGCTTAAAAAGTGTATTCAAAGCTAAATATCAATATGAAGTGGTTTTTATCGCACGCTTATTGTTAATCGATTTGTTTACTGGTAGAATATCATACCGCTGTTTCTGTGCAACCCAGGTCAAAAAGCACTTCTCCATATCTGCTGGTTGTCTTTTGAATATAACATACCTACACAGAAGAACTCAGTTTACAAACATAACCACACATAAACACACATTAATATCAAATATGTCCTTAAAAATTACATAAATGTAGAACTAGTAATGAGTATCAATGAGGAAAATCTTAAGAAGGATCTCACAGTCGGGATTATACCCGTGACCTCCCCGTCGATAGGCGGACACCTTATCTACTACGCCACGTTACTTAAGTAACTTTAAGTCATAATTTGACCAGCTATGTGTTCTTGTCAGCAATATGTCAACATGAATTATTGTATTTTGCTTTAAGAATAGTAATAGTTAACATATAACCAATAAGTGTTCCTTATAGCAATAGCACACAATTTCATCGCTAGATGTGGTCTGGTAACAAAGATTTAACACGATATAAAATGCTCTTTTTTGTGTGGCACAAAAAATTCCATTTACATTGACCACAACGATATCTATTCATACGACACATGAACACTAAATTGGTACACAAACATGTGTTGAACGTATTGTACCACAAAAAGTAAAAAGAGCATTTTGTTCGTGTTAAATCTATGTTACCAGAGAACATCTAGCGTTGAAATTTAGGATATTGCTATAAGGAACACTTAATATTTATATGTTTACTTTATTTAACGAAATATATACGAAATATTCGTCGATTGTGAGCGTTATAGAGGCTTTAGTTAAACATTTCCACGTCGGATACTCGCAACATGTCAAGTCCCTTATTGATATGTTCGATGGTCATGTCAGATTTTTGAGTAGCTGACATGGTAATATTTACGACGTCTGGTTATGAAACTATTTCATTACATTAAGTATTTTATAGAATTTTCAAGGTTGTAATTTTTTTTAAAGTAAGTATGTAAAATAATCCGCAAACGTCACGTGGAGAGAAAATCTACTTTACTAGTTGTTTTGCAATCCGATTTGATATTTTTAAATTGATTTAACATATTGTCATAGCATGTACCATCATTTACAAAAGAAGATCATGCAAAAACACATTGGCACCTTCCCGGATGGACATTCTGTCACGTGCTTGCAATGGCGTGGACTTTCGATGTCCGTGCACTGAAGGCATGTCAAGCAGTCGACTAAAAAACATTCAAAATAAATGTTTTTGGGTTCGTCCTTGGCATCATGTACCCAAACCCATAGTAAATTATGGTTTCGATAATGTTCAAACAAACACGCTTGGCTAACAAATGCAAGTAAACTATACAGATATCAGCAAAGATAGATACAATTAAGATATTTACTATCTATACATAGTCCGTGTCTCGAGCATTTGGAAAGCAATTGACTGTTCCTAGTTAAAATAATAAAATGAATGCTTTTACGGTATATACAGCTTTGCTGATAAGTCGAATCAATGCAATAATTTATTTCGTAAGAAACAATATTGAATATTGAATCATCTTAAATTTTGCGCTGTTTTACGGTGCACACATTAATCATGGAACACCATTTATGGGTTTTTAAACAGGAATTGCATGTTTTTAACTCATCATCGCAACGTAGCCTTAACGCTGTAATACGGAGTTTGACATAAAGTTGCAATGAATGTATTTGTTTGTAATCACAACCAATCTGCTTAAATTAAATTTAAAAGTACAATTAAGTCATAGGTCGGATTTATATTAGAATATTTAATTTTAAACAATACAACTTACCGCAGCTTAAGATAGATAGTGCGAAGACAATTCCGAACGTCAGGAGCATTTTTCACTAAAATGCAAATCAAAGACATTAAATAAGGCTGCTTACTCGTTTAATTAGATACACCTTGTACTGATACAAATACATTAACCAACAGTTATGACCAGGCATAGGAATAGCCCAGTACCAATAACTAAACCAGAATGATATTGAATACTATTGAATAATACAATATACTAATTTGTAGAACCTGATATACAATATAAATTAACATTGTGAAGCTATTTGACACAAATAACAATTCACTTTTTACCAAGAGCTTACATTCAATTAACAAAATCCTAACGTGTAATAATCTTTCACAAATAAAGAGTTGGTAATTGTCAAAGACAAAAATACTGAACAACTTTCTTACCCTGCTCTCAAACCAACTAACTGGTAGCAAATTTGCCACGTTTACCACAAATATGGAACTTAAAATAAATCCTCCGTCTTACATCTTATCTGACCTAATAACGTCCGTTTAAAGCCATTGTGAACTATTAGTACATGTGAAGGTTATACTGATAGCATTTTCTGGATGTAAGGGATCGTGGCGTGTCCGAAATCGTAACGTGGCGATAAGTACGTGTGTTAGAATACAAATTTAATACATATTTAGGACAACTGGAAATTTAGTGAATATATTTGTTCGGATTATTTGGGATGGTTCAATAAATGTAATGCCCTGTATACTCACATATACTAGACACTATCTATCCAAAACATTTTTTACGCCATGGATTGATAGTCAAATTTTCAAATAACTTCAATGAAATGAAAGTATTGTTCGGGGCGCACAGTTCTGATTTAATCATGTAAAACGTTCCCTTACATCTAGTGCACGCAATGCGATATATATTACCAGGTAGACTTAACGTTCCAAACCATACGTTCGCTTTTGCTTTTCAAGGGGGTAATTACAACCTATGTTTAGAAGTTGACAAGCAACTAGTCGTGAGATCAGGACTCAAGATTAGGAACGTTTCCAACGTCTATTGACCATTACATCTGTATGCGTCTTAAAATATGCACGTGCAATAATAAAATCGTTGTTGCGTTCATTATTTATTGTAAACTTTATATATATATATATATATATTTATTAAATATATGCTCATATAAAACGGGTATTAAACAAGTTCGCCGTAAACGCCTGTATTTGAAGTTGATTTTATGACACAAAGAACGGACCTTTTTGGGATTTGAGCTAGAAAGTGAAAAGAACTCCACATTCGCCAAAAATCGCGTTCCTATTTTAACCGCGTGTATAATGTATTTCTGCGTTGCGATATATACCTTGAAATAAAACGTACCCTTCAATACGAATTTCTGAATATTAAGAAGTTATATTGAACATGTAAGCCCATATTCAGATCATCAAAGTCAACGGATTGTTTTGCAATACCATTTTTTTAATGAACAATATAACCTGTTTTAAATACACAAAATAAACTGCATTACAAAAATGATACACATTCACATGTTTGCCAGTTTTGATGTACGAGTTTCAATAAAATATGTAATGTTTAAATGGCCAATTTTATAATGCACACAAATGTAGTTCAATTTATTGTGTGAATGTGTGGAAAGTTACATAAACAATAATAACGATCCTATACCATACGCACCCGCTTAAACAATAATCATCCGAAAATGTCTCATGGAGAAGACCATTCTTCTACCAAAAATATTGAAATACTATTGACCAATTGTAAATAAGTCTTCCACCATTTATAATTCAACCTCACTTCAGCTGGTTTTGCATAAAAATCATGTTCACATTTCTATACATACACCTACCTTAGCCAGTTCAATAGAATTAAAAATGCTACTCGCTTTCACGCATGCTCCCACAACGTTTCACTTGCGTAGTTATTTGTGTATTGCTTTTAAAGAAGCAAATTTCTTTCTTAACCGGTTCAATACTAACAAAATTATATATATATATATATATAATGCTGTTAGTATTTAACTGGTTAAGAAGGAAATTTGCTTCTTTAAAAGAAATACATATATACATGTGTTACACTTTGATAAATGTATGCTGTTGATACTAGTCCCATATATAAAATAGTATCACAAAATATATGATTTTTTAAAATGAATAATACTACGTTATGATTTATGCCCGTTTAAGATCCTTAAAACAATATACAACCCTTTCCCTATGCTTTTATCAATTACCAATATTAATATATTTTGGAAACAGAGAGTTTATAGATACCCCTATATATTCTGACGTGTGAATAAAGTCATTTAAGGCGAAACCTTTGGACAACTTAAGTCCAAAATTATTCTCCTACATCTGTGTTATCGTTTTTTAGGTACAGAGTTTAACAAGGAGAAGTTGTACTGGCTTGTAAATGGATTAGATTTAAAGAGACCTATAACAGCATCATTACTCTTTTCTTCCGACAAATAATTTAACAATGCTTCTTGAATATCATTAGCTCCTCTATGATTATAATACATCCAATGTACCAATAGGAACACTATACTTCAACAAATAACACACTGCCTTGTCATTATAATCATGCTTTTTTCTTGGTGTCGTCTTTTTGACCAACATGTAGCGCATACGTGAAGGACGTATCTCATTTTTCATTGTACAAATGTTGTGATCAGTATTATGTTGGGATTTATCTCTTTGATAGAGCCCACAAAACCACACTTTGAATTTGTGTTAATCTGTTACTCTGGTTTCTTCCATTTGAATGTTCAGGTTATTGATTTCTTGTTGTTTTTGCTAGCAAATTCATACACTAAATATGTGTGTGTGTGTCTAGCAACGTTAAATGTGTTCATGAGATGTAACTGTAATGCCTAATTCATTACTTCTAACTGCCTGGACTTACCGCTTTGAACTAGCGTGTGATGATTCTGAGTTAGAGCTAGAGTCTTTAGCAGAATACACTGACTCTTGTTCTAAAAATGTAATAATGGATTCAGCGGCAACATCCGATTCAGGATCATCTATTAAACAAAGAGTTGATATTTGCCTTTTAAATTTATTTGCAGGTGATATATATTTCCTTAAGTCATCAATGGTAATCTTTTGTTCATGGTCTCTCGTTTAACAACTGTTTTTCTGAAACACAGGGAGTATAACCCGGAGAAGGATAAGTATTATTCAATTTACGGTGACACTTAAAAGTAATTGTACTTTACCCATCAGGGTTTCAAACATCGCTTTATGTTTTCCCAGCTATTTTGTTGTTTCCTGGAATGTTTCTCTCTTGCTGAGTTTTTATTATTTTTATTATTTTAAATCTCTACTTGACAAAAGATTCCCGTTATAAATTTTCCTCCTCTTTTTCACAACTTCAGATCATTAATATTTTTAGACCGTAATTAAAAATAGTAAACACTGTGGAAAGTGTGAAATACATGTCAACACCCCTATGTACGATTTTACAAATCGGCCAATCATATTTCGTGTGAACGTTAACTCAGATCATCATTCTACTTGTAATAAAGGATTGTACAGACTGGAACCACAATAAACTTTCGTCAAAATTTTAATATTTAAATATTTAATATTTAAATTCAAGATTAAAATAGGTCAATGCATTTAGAATTGTAAATGCTGTCCTTTTATGAACATGCGTTTTAACAACAGCAACATCACGCTTGAGATCCTTTATATGACGTATTTCGTAGGCCATGATTCCGTCAATGCGTAAGTAATTTGACCCTTAACGTTTGCATGAGCTTCTGTATTGTCTTCGAAAACTGCTGACATACTGTGCACGTCTCCACTCCTTAAACGACATCAGTACGATGCCATATTCGATGATTTTTTGTAATGATGGTGTTAACTTTCGTTTTCTTGATTGTTTATAATATTCGTTGCTGCCTTTATTATCCTTTGACGGCCGAGTGGGTAACATCCCGGACTGGTGCTATGTTTTTATTCTAAAACAATAATGTTAGTAATGTCTTTGAATTAACAAGTTGTCGTGAATGGTGTATAAAAGAACAAACGCATCTTTATTGTAAATGTAATGTATTTACATAGAGATACATGCATGTGATACTTGCCATTATTGTTAACCATTCATTTCTACAAAGTTGCAAGACATATATTTTGATATATTACTGAAGACATTCGAAGATGACTTGATTATAGAAAAAATTGAATATTTTTGTGTTATGCCATGTTTGTATAAGCCAACTAAAATCTTATATTATTTTATATTATTAATAAGCATGACATACGTTGCTGTTCCTGAGTAACTATTGCATAAACTACTTTATAGTCGGTTGTCCAAACTTAACTAACTGTTAAAAAGTAATCCGTTGAACAATCTGTCCAGACTCACAGGATCATATTTATAACGAATTTCAAGTTTAAACAAACACATGCAATTCAACCTAAACAAAACATTTTTTTTCTTTTTTTTTCATCAGCCTTTTTTCTGTTTTACATAAAAGTAACAATATCGTGTATACTCGCTTTTACAAGTCTCCCTTTATTTGAAAATCCATATGCGTTTTATGTCGATATGACCCAGACAAAGTCGCCACAAGGTATTTTAAAAAACAACCTGAACTTGTTACTTGAGTCCTGAATCCATTACTTCCATGAGATGAGACGCTCAGCTTACAATACTTATCACAACCCTTGATGTGTTTGAAAGCCAATACACTTATAAGCTGAAAAAGAAATCTTGAATGAATGTTCAGTGTTGATTGCTTTTGTTTGTGTTTTGTTTTATTATTGCTCTTCAATGATAGAATAAAGCTTAAACATAGTCAGTTATATAACTTATAGCATAACTATTGAACTTATAAGTTAAAAATTGCATTCCCGAGGCTAATATAGTTTGGAAACATTAACATTTGCTTTCCGAATTGGTAGGAATATGTCGTCGAAGCTTGTTTGCATTATATTCACGCATATGTCAAATCAAAATGGACGTAAATCATTGCATACAAAAATCCGAAGTACGAAAACAATTTCAACACGGTAGATAATTGAAGGACTGCCAACGGAATTTTCAAAGTTATACTCTCCCTTGTGAGGTGTATGTTCTGTTCGTAATAACTTGCTCCACCCAATGAGCAAGTGACGCACGGAAAGCACAATTTTAACAAAACTAAGTCGCACCTTTTGGCCGCTATTGTATAACTCAGGACAGTGCTTAGCATTGACCGTTCCAAGGCGGTGACCTCAGCTTTATTCTATTATGTATATATGTGTCCAGTACAAAACGATCAGATAATGACATTTATACTATTCTGAAAATACTCCAGTGTGTTTATGGTAACAATAATTGAACATTATGTCACTGAATAAAAAAGAATATGCAATTTAATGTCTATTTAAATGTATGATATGCAGAAAGAAAGTGAAACACATCAGTTCTATTTCTAAATAGTTTTATATAGACTACATATATGCACACATAAAATAAATAAAAAATAGTAAACCGTATATTTAATCAAAAAAGGTTAGTTTCATGAGTGTGTGGATATGGCTTGAAAGCTCCAATACCATTTATTATTAACTTCTCAACACGGACATAAATACATGAATATATAATTTTACATATAATCATACAATGTATTACGGAAATCATGAGAAAATTGTGTGCTAGTGTCAGAACGAAACTTTATTGTTTGCGGAGTTCCGTTTTACAATCAACAAATGACAGAAATTGCACGAAAATCGACGAATCCATTACGATCAAATTGCTGGTAAGTTCACAATCTCTTGAATACTGAGTGATGCTAAGTGCGAACAGTCACGAATTTATAACTTGCAATGTTATTCACATAGACCTAGGATTAAAATATCAGATCAAGGTGTGCATTTATCGGCGTCTAAGGAAACTCGTGTCTGTATTATTGCAGTCTTGATTTCCTCCTTGAGATCAACGTGAACACGTTCATAAAACGTTTACTGCTGAGCCGCAATTTACCTTTATATTTATCGGAGGGATACTTAGACAATTCGGTTTAACCCCTATCGCGTTTGTTAAATAAATGTACGATAAGACGTGACTAACATCGGATCCCATCTATATAAAACCGCAGGTTTGTGATTGCTGTCTGTATATTTGTATTTGCATCTATATTAGTTGGTTTAAGCCACACAGTAAAATCATAACATTGACAAAGTGAACATGTTGCTATTGTCATCCTTCATGATGGATATCAAGATATTTAAATTGTGTTTAATTTTGCTGACAAGTGTTTATGGTCTTTGTCTTAAGCAATACTTAAGGCTTATTAATTAAACACATTTTTTAATATATCAACAAATAAACATTTGCTCGGAAATTCGACTATATAGCGAGCTCATAATGTGTGTCATGAACAGAACTAGTAATCGTTGAAAATGAATAATAAATATGTTTATGAAATATTATGTTTTTGTTTACCAGGGAATTTGTGTCATTGACCATTTTTATATGTCCTGTCCGTTCAAACGGGACATTTTAGCGTATACAGATGATCACAAGATATGAAAAAAAAAGAAGGACAATGTTGTACTGGTCAATTTTACACCATGTAATATGCATTATTTTATATAACAGGTGCACAGGAGGCTAGAATCTCCCCGTATCCTACAGCAACAGTTCTGGAAGGTGAAAGCCTGACATTGAGTTGCACATGGTCTGGTTCAGAAGATGTCATCGACGTTCTTTGGTATGAAAACGGCAGATTGATGGGTTCTATTTCAAAGCAATGCGATGTGACAGGCGAACTTTGCACAGCAACCAATTTTAGTGTCGAATGCGGAAGGAACAATTCATGTGCAATAACGATGAAAAACGTACAAAGAAACATGCAATATAATGTTTGGAATTGTGTGATGGTAACAAGTGGATATAACACAACTAGCGAGAGAACATCTATTGATGTACAAGGTAGGTATATTTATAACAATCATGTATGCCATTTATATTATAACTTATGCCTCTGCGCATCGTGTCATTATCACGATAACTATATGTTTTACGATGGAGTGTTGGTCTCATTTAAAACTTGCAATGCGTGTGTACAAAAATTGAAATAACTTATTATATGTATAACGTTTAAGCATGCCGATTGTCTAAGCTATTTCGATAAGCGTATATTAGATTAATAATCGATTTGTTACGTCATAAAGAGCACCTTACTGTTATTGAATATTTGTTTTACACATCCACAGTCGGTATATCCAGCGTAACAATGCTTACACCAACTCCGCTGAAGGTACTTGCTGACACAAACGTAAGTCTTCACTTTCAAGCAACAGCAGGAAGACCATCGGCCGATATGCATTGTAACGCTAAAGGTGGAATAGGCTTTGGCTATGGGCACTCCGCGGATAATTACTCGGCTGATGGATTGATGACGACGTTAGGCACATTAACTCTGACTCCAACCAGGGAAAATAATACTGTCGTCGTGTACTGCACCGCAAGCAATGTGGGACCAGAGTTCAATACTAGCGAGGGCATCATCGATGTGTTATGTATGTAAACAAATGGAAACATCAGTGTTTGCTGTATCAGCTAAACTACAAAGTATTCATCGCGTGTCCATGTTAACTTTATACAATGTCCTTTTTTTTCAAATTAGAATACTATTTCTTGGAAAGTGTCCCGTTTAACAAGGACTTGCCTGTTTATGTTTCATTATATAGATTCGCCAGAGGAAACCGAATGCTTCCACAAAGGGGAGATCGTAATAGACGTTATACGAATTCAAGAAGGAAATGAACTGTGTGTCACTTGTACAAGCCGAAGCAACCCTCCTGCCTATTACTACAATTGGACAACACCAAAGAACATGTCTGTATCGAGTAGCACCTTATGTATACCAGACGCACAGATGGACGACAGTGGTGTATACCAATTGTCTGCTGGGAACACCATGACACCGACGTATGGTTTAACCGTTGAAGGACAAAATAGTACAAGCTTTACAGTCGATGTGCTATGTAAGTGGAAATTATTAGAGACTATTTATCAACACATTTAATTGGCTTTGTTGTAATATTTTAAACACTTATTGTTATGATATGGTTTATCAATTAAAAACAACACTTGTGTTTGTACATAAAAATATATATATATCATATAATATACATCATTGTTTAGGGTCTGTTCCACAACCACAATCAAATCAGACCCTGTGGATAGCAGGAGGGGTTATTGGAGGTCTAGTCGGAACAGTCATGTGTGCAGTGAGAGCTATATGTATCAGGAAATATAAACGGACTCGCAAGAACGGTATGCACACATTTGTAATGGCAGTTGTAGTAAAATGCGTAGTGAAACTTATGTTGCAACTTGCAAATACATATATTAATTCAGCAGAAACTGTTTCGCTTTACATTTTCCTGTTTCTGTTCCAGTGTCACCGCACGAGTAACTGGATGAAGTATTTGTTATTGTGCCATGTGACCACAGAAGGTAACAGCTGTGTTGCAATTGGATCTGTTATAAGATGTTAACGCATGTGTATGTTGCTTGTACACGTATTTTATATCTCTTATTTATATACGTTGAAAGTTGTATTTGTGTATGTTGATGTGCTATTTAATATGTAGGAATTCCTTAAAAGGCAAAATCGTTAATTATCGATACCATTTGAACAAATTATTTACTCAAGAATTGCATTGAACATAATATAATATAATTTGGTCTGTCTGATTTCATTCAATTATTCTCGGATTGTGGACAATTCATGGTTTCTTCGTGTAAGGACTTCCACATAAGTATAGTCTATTGAAGAAGGCAACATAGCAATTCCATTAACGGGCAGAGGAGTGATAGTGAGATTGTGCTATTTGCAACAGTCGGTCACCCTTTAAACACTGTATTTTCCTCGTGTAACTGTAGCTATTCAGTGAACAGTTAATATTAAGACATGCTTATATGGAGGATATCGCGGAAAAGTTGCGTATAAACGTGTTATGCATAAAATTGCAACTTAATATTAATTGCATTTAATAGAATGAAATGCAATCCGTTTCTATTTGAAAACACAAAGAAGAACAAACCTGTATTATGCGGTTATTCGCAAAAGTGCATTACAAACCGTAGAACATCGTTTTTATAAAAATCTGTAAACAGGATGTTTTTCTTGATTCGGGGAAAGGGCCTGGCCTTCCATTTTGGGAAAAAAAGATATCGACACAATTGAAAAAAGGGGAAGAAATTTCCAAAAGTAAGCTTGACATTTGGGTCAAATTGCATCGTTATAAAGAAATGCTCTTAGTCGAAGGGACCTTTTTCTTTGGGGCAGGGGCCTATATAAGGCCCAAGCTAAAGAAGGAAAAACAGCCCTGGTACACAAAACGTCTTTTTGTGAACCTAGCGTTGTATATAATGCATATATCTCAGTCCATTACTATCGTAACAACATCATACCTAATGCGAGTTGAAAGTGGGTCAATCAATCCACAAGAGCTTGTTCGTTCAAAGCAAACATAAATCACACTGTACTATAAAACGTCTTTAAAATGTCGCTCCACATGTGCATTGCTATTCGTTGAATAGAAGCCTGCTTCTGTACAGCTTATATCTATCCATTACCACTTGATTCACCTCAGTACTCTTCCAAATGAAGCTGTAACAGAAGAACGACAAAGTTAGGTGTGTACAACACGCTCACGGTTTTTCAAGCCTCGTTTAAAACGTGTATTTGTTCAAAACTTATCTAACAATCTCCATATTGATTAAGGTCGAAAAATCCAACACCAAAAATGACGGTTAAGGTCTTACACCTTCGAGTTAAAGCAACCAACCTTAAAATAGCTTCAGTAGTGTTAAATAAAACGCGTTTTAAGGTCGTCCATTCAAGAACAAGGGATGTCGTATTTGCGCCTCTTTTGTCGTTCTGTCGGTTATATGTTTTGTTTTCTTCGAGTTGGCGTGTTGGCGGTTGTTAATGTCGCCGAAACGAAAACACACCAGAATGACAAATAAACCCCCCAGTACGAAAATAATGGCAACACATTTCATAATTGTCGCAATGACGCTCTTTTTGTCGTTCAGAAGGGCATACTTATTTTGTTGTTCTTTCGTGTTGGCGTCTTGGCGTCCTTGAAATCCACCAAAACACCAGAAAGATAGGGTAAAAATCAGCTTACGAACATAAACGAAACTGCAAACGGATTTTTACATGGAATATAATACTTCTTTTTCTATTGATTACTCTGATAATCAACCAGATTGACAATTTAACAGGGCTTGCTAGGTCAGGTGACAGATCGCCGGAATACAAATCGGAGGATCGCTGGGTTCTATCCCCGGCCAGGACACATACTTTCTGTGGGAGTTTGTGATGCATTTTTTTGCCCTCCCCTTCATCTGATTCATGTAGGTCTGTTATCAGTTACTGGCATAGGTATGTGCACTAAAAGAAGTGGTGCACGAGAAAACCCAGGGGAGTGTTAGTTAGCAAACTAACCACGTGACATGACTGAAATACTATAGAAAACGGCGAAAAATCCAACAAACAAACACATAGATTGTCAAATTAATATAACGACATTATATAAGCAACAGAAATACATATGTCAGCTATGATCAACTTGAATAATGGGTTGAGGTCATTAGTATGCTCTGAAGCGTCTTTGCTTTCAGACAGATTTAATCATTAATTGTATTGTTGAATCAGGACATTCGACGCGGAAAAAAAACCGTAAGATGTACTGTCGATATTTAATTAATGTAAATGGATTTCACTTAAATAACCTCTACTTATTATACACTCTTCATTGGAAGTTTTTTTTTAATTAATAAATGACTCGATTTGATTATACTGGATTAGTTATGCTGCGACTAAACTTACGCATCCTTAGTGTATTTTCGTATGCGATTGCTTTGATAGCTTTTAACTTGACAGAGTAAATTGCCGGTATTTTACACACATTTTCTGCACATTTCCCCGATCCAAATGTTTTCTTTGATTGCAATTATTATCATTTTTTATGCACAGGTATTCTTCTGAATCTGGTGCTTCCCTGTTATTTATCCATTCATGTCATTCACAATACATGAAGAATGCAGGTTCTTTATTATGATTAAATAATTATAACATGAATCAGTTCTGGAAATACCAGAGCATTATTTTATATCTGATTTAATTAAATGAGAAATTCTGCATTGAATGATGAGATTACATCGTTATTGTCTTAATTATCAATTAAGTAATTACACTAATAATACTACTTATAATAATAACAAACTGACAATACACGATACAATCGTCATTGTCGTTTTTGAGGAACGTCTGAAACTTTGAATGATGGCTGTTCATTTATTTACTCATTTGAATTGATACTAGTGAACGATACTTGCCAATTCAACGTGCAAGCCAGTTTTGACCAACTACTGATGACTGTTCGAACATACATGTTTCAATCCTCTTGGAACCTCAACAAAGTCACGATGACATCTTGAGTTTATGCAAAAACAGAAGTCTGCCAACTGTTCGTATAAACACGTTTCAGTCTTCCTGGAAACTCAATAAAGTCACGATGACATCTTGAGTTGAAGAAAAAACAGAAGTATGCCAACTGTACGTCTATACACGTTTCAGTTTTCCTGGAACCTCAACAAAGGCACTATGACATCTTGAGTGTATACAAAAACAGAAGTCTGTCGCAGGTTCGTATATACATGTTTCAATATTCCAGGAACGTTAACAAAGTCACGATGACATGTAAATGTATGCAAACAGCATAATTTTTCCACATGCAAACCAGTGCGTCAAAATCAAACTTGTGCAACAGAAAAGTCATCGGCCATTGTGAGAGTCTGCAAAAGATGGTGAGACATAAAACAATTGCTATAAGACAACTACTCCGATGGTTGATGATTTAGCTGATACTGTTCAGAATGTTCAATAATACTTAACAAGTAGCTCCTAGAGTATAAGTAACCAACATTTTGCAAGTTTCCAAATTTGGCAAGTGTTTTTGCATCGACTTTCTCTACCGATTATCATCGATAGACTTAATTCACGTATATTCAAAGGTCAGACAATTTTGTTATCTCAGCCATTAGGTAAACACTTGAAGCATTCCATGCAGAACAATCTATTGCTTTGTCGACCCAATGATAAAGATTATATCGACATTAAAATTCACATCGCCTTTGCGAGTTTATTCTATCGTGAAAGGAAAATTCAGAAGATTTGGCGTCATGAGTCATATAACTATGCCGTTATGCAAAATAAAATGCGGTATTGCATGAGACCTAATACGATCGAAAATCCTTTATTTCAGATAACTTCGTAAATGGCATCATGTTTAACACGAAAATTACAAACTACTGCAGTGGTAACGTAATATTTTTTACTTGCACGTTATAAACAATTTTGAAACTTTTACTGCAAATTGCTGTTCGTAGAATCGTAACATTTCTTTGAATAATTAAGATTAATTTATACAGCTTAATATACACTTGTCTTCTACAACCCTTATAACGATCCTGATATGCATGATGAAGATCTGAATTTTAAACTATTCGATGCTCTATATACTCTAATACGAGATGAAAACAATGAGTTTTATTCATTTTAGTGTACATTAGAAAGTTCCAGTGCAGTTGGTTTGTATCAAACCATTGAGTGGTAAGTAAGTAGTTTGGCGCTACTTACACTAAACTCTATTCGCTTTATTGCTATTTGATGTGAATTGTTAGTATGTGTAGTTAATGTTTATACACAGATACATGTCTTGTGAATAACACAGAGACAAATAAGGTTTGAAGCTTCATATGCCTCCAATGCTTTTCATTTATCGTTCGTTCAAATAAACACGCTTTCGCTATAGCTAGATTTCTCTCCTGTTGATCCTCACTATATAGCTAAAAGCAATTGTCCGCTTGTAATTTAGAACATAGTAAAACCATCAATAAAGCAGGAAATTTTGGAAATTAACACGTCTATTAATTAATTTTATATGTCGAGTGCGACGCATTAATGAAATTTTGCAGATTAATTCTAATCGTTTATCAGTATCAAGAACAAGTTGTTTGTCTTCGATATCGAACGAAGTTGTCTTCAGACTTATTGTTTCTTTATAATAACATACCAAGGCGTTCAGGATTTTGCGGAAAATCTAATAAATTGATACGTCCTACTGACTAAATGAAATACAAACCAAATGAAACAAAAAATCGAAACAATAACGGCCTTTATAATCAAGTGCAACCCATACGCTCGTTCAAACATTTATGAACAATATGCAATAGTTATGTAGAAAATCAATTAAATAATCTCCGTAACGTTGTTTTATGGGTATATGAGCATGTGAATGAAAGCATTTGGTTGTTAAGTATGAAGTACTAATTAACCTTTATGTTGGAAGAACTTAACAATATATTAATTTCAGTTGTACACAAAGCATTTTATCGGCAAAGATACCATTTACGGAACGCATGCTTGATATATTGTATGCAATGTATATTGTACATCTAAATTCATAGATTTTTACAATAAATACTTGTTTTGTTTCAACCACATTTCCACATTTAGGCCTATATTCTGAACAATACAAGTACATAGTTTATATTAAGTAATAAGTCTGTAGAATAAACAATAGTATACACATGTTGCTTTGAACATTATTGTCACTGTTGCATATATTTTTCTCAAAAAATGTTATAAGCGTGATTAGGGTTTCATGTTGTTTTCACTTATACAAAGAATTTCCTGACATGTGCAGTTGTTATAGAAACACAGACTTTTCCAGAAATTAGATTTTCCGTCGAGTCGTGCACGAGATAACCTGACTTTGAATCAGGTAGACGCCTATGATTCGGAAATTTTTTCCATCTTCCTAACCATCCTCCTCTTCGACACTGAGCGACGATATATATTAGGCTCACGATGATAAGTATTCATCCAAGCACTGACATAAATCCAATCTTCATTTCATAGATTTGTCTTTTGTTGTCATGCATTAGCTGGTGGTACATTTCCACGTGCGATAATGACCCTGACGAAATCTCGTCCTGAACTCGTAAATCCGAACCAGTTTGTATACCACTTCCTTGCGAATCTTCCATGGTGGACAAAAACTTCGTAACACAGTTGGTATTTACATCAATGCCACTGTTCAAATATTATTCCTTACTAAGTGTGTAAGAATCAAATACAAATTATTTAAAATAAACAACAAAACAAGTCGACGCCGCACCATTCAAATATGATCCACGTAAAAAAAAAAGCTAAGTCGATCTGCTTGTCATCCGTTTTACATGCGTCGCTTTTATTTTTTCTTGTAAAACTGTCGATAATTGACTTTATGTTACTATTGGATCACATCCCTATGTTAATGACTTTTATCTAGCCTCATTCGATTTGCTGGCAATTTTCACAGAGTGATCGGTGATTCCGCGTTCTATGATTCCGCGTTCTAAACGTTCCTTTATCGGCCATCCTTCTGCAGTAATTATTGACTTTTATTCATTTGATTTCACTGCCAAGTTAACAAAAATATGTGTAAATTATGCATGTATAATTATAAATAAGTAATACATTGCACGCACATAAATGAACATTTATGTAGATGTTTTACTTGAGAGCATGATAACCATTGTAAATATACTACCGACAAATGAGCATACGGTGTTTTGAAATATTATTGTACAGCTTATTAATATTAAAATAATACAATATCAACATTGCAATGATAAAAAGGCATATATTGCTTTAACCGGAAACATAATATTTAAAACATGTATATTATTTATTTCAATTATGTTCATGCGCTGCTTCATTTTTAACCCTTTGAGCGCTGGAACCGGATTTTGAAGGCCTTTGCAAACAGTTTGGATCCAGATGAGACGCCACAGAACGTGGCGTCTCATCAGGATCCAAACTGTTTGCTATTCTGATAGTATTTTTTGAAAAAAAAATTCGAAGAAAATGCTTATTTTAGAAATTTAGCAGACAACATTTTAGCAGACGACACATTTCCCAGCATGCAAAGGGTTAAATAAACGCGCCATCACTAACAAAGCGTACATAACGTACAGCATAGTAATTTGCTCTAAATGAAGAAAGAAACCTGATTTCAATGAAGAATACATGTCAAAGTATGCTGCGCTTTGATTTACACAATGGCACTAATGTATATTACATATTTATACGGATAACCACATGCATAACCAAATGCGGCATAACAGAAGTCTTGGATACGTCAGGTGGACATTTATGTATTGTCATACTATTGTCAATGTAACTTGATTTTTGCTTGAATCACGATAAGTTTTTAAAAACAATTATGAAATGAGCATATGATGCCAACATATTTGTATTCATGCTTAAATAGAATAATGTAGAGAAAATATTATATTTACGCATAGGTCGTAATATTTTGTTAAAATGTTTGTAACAATTATGGAAATACAAATTCCAAACTCAAATTACGTACAAAGATATCCTTTACGTACATTCAAACTTTGTTGTTTAAACCATTCAAATAAAATAGTTTTGCGCGACTGTTATGCTTTATTCTGATTGGAATAAAGGCACGTATGATGTATTGGTATCCTAAATCAATAATTGGCATCATAAGTTATTGATATAACAACTAACTCCGTGACAAGGCGTCACTACGGCGTCCCGACATACTCTGAAATATTAATGACTACTGATTTCCAATTGCTTAACATTGACTTCCCGGTGCGATTCTTTTCTCATAATTACTATCGATTTTTATAAATCAATGATACGCGGGATGTACAGTAAATACAAGAAAACACCATATAAGATTTATAAAAATGTTAAAGTGTATAGGTTCTGTCTGAATAATAATACGACTTAAAGTATGTTATATCACGTGAGATAAAGTCCTGCCTGTTATTATATTAAATGTATTTGACCGTAACACTGTTTAAGACATATATGCTGGGAACGCCCAACAAATTCAAAAATCAAAATGAACCCGAACGTGAATGCATTGTACATGGTTAGGAATTTCACGGTCGACAGTTTCAACCTATATATTTGATAACATATTAATACATCACTTTTTGCGATATACTTCCCTGGTGTAGTTACACCCTATCATAAATTCATTGCATGACAATGCATAATTATTGTTGTAATAATTATAGCTGCATTATGAAACTGCCACTCACTTTACATACACTGGATACAAATTATTCGTGTATACATTCTGCCTTTAAGTATTGTTCATTAGTTCTAGACTAATATTACTCCACATGTAAATAAACAATTGTTAACTTTTACCCTGCTGGTGATGTTTTGTTTTCTTCTAAATGACGAGTTATTTCTTTAGTGATCAGTTTCCTGTTATATGTTTGTTGTCGTCAACACATTGCACTACATATCATATTTGATGATGTATATGATCATATCATGCCTTAAATTTCAATGTGATATTTTCATCATCGGTCATTCTAACGATGTGTCTTTTCTATTTGATTTTTCTAGAAAGTTGTGTGAAAACGAATGCATCACGTCAATATAGCATCTGAAATCCATCAGGTTCAATGGACGGCTACAGCTACCTAGAGGGAAATTATGCGAAATACAATTTCCCCATTCAAATATGAATCTTAAGTCTCAACGATTCGAATAATGTCAAACATTTCTGCTTTCAACGAATCATGTTTTCAGTGAGATGGCGTGAATGCAATTGTATAGCATTTGTTTACAATAAGCCTATTATATCATAAATGTTTAATTCAGTGTGAATCAATACTGTCTGCAATGAATATAAATTCTACTGGAAAAGTTTGACTTTTAATATTGATAAAGGTCTGACTAATCCAACCCGTTACTTTCAAATCAAACGCACCTTTGTGGGAAATAATTTCAAAATAAAATAAAAAAAAATAAAAAATATACCAATATGTATGCATTTCTTGTTACAGTTATTTCAGATGTACATATTGTAATGGTGTTTAAAATATCTGCACTTTGTCATTCCGACAGGTTCTTGTTGTTAATAACATTCTTGTATACTTCAAAATGTTATGGATTGTTATTGGGATCTAAGTTCGATTAATTAAACATGACAAATTTCGTGTTAGTTTTTAATTTTTATAAATTCAACCGTATTGATTAACGCCAGTAGGATTCGCAC
This sequence comes from Dreissena rostriformis, assembly GCA_007657795.1. Classification (NCBI taxonomy): domain Eukaryota; kingdom Metazoa; phylum Mollusca; class Bivalvia; order Myida; family Dreissenidae; genus Dreissena; species Dreissena rostriformis. The sequence continues at coordinate 81,964 of VMBQ01003550.1, read as the reverse complement.
CATTACCTCATACAACTAAACTTAAACTACGCAGCGATAAAATATAGCATTAATATTTGAAAACAAGATTATCAATAAAGCTGGTCAAGTAAAAGAGCATTGGTAAAGGTATAGCACATTTAAATATTAAGAGGCCAGAATTCATGTAAAAGAAATCATGTGTTAATGTAAGAAAACAACAAACAACCGGAGACCATCACCGAGTGATTTTTATAAACAATACAATAGAATAAATAATGTACGTTAGTGGACGTTACATACACGTTAATAATACAATCATACGAACAACTAAATATTGTATTACTTTTCTGGAGGCCGTTTTATCAGCGGTAGCACAAACAGTCCTACGATACGATTAACATAAATACCGACGCTCTTGGTAAAATACATTTCATCAAACAAAACGTAAATTATGTTAACATAAATATAATACATTAATAAACGACTTGGTAAGGGCACCTGTAAATAAACGTTTTTCTCATCGACGATGACAGGAGACGAAAAATACCAATTCCAATGTTTTTTAAGGAGAGAATTGTTCTCGAAAACTTAAGCGATGCGGACATTGTTTCGAGATATCGTCAAAGTAGGGACGGAATCGAACGTTTGTTATTTTAAATCGGAGAAGACATAGCACCCACTTGCCGACGATCTCATGCCACTGATCCCGTCACACATGTACAAATGTATGTACAAAGGGCGAAGAAACCTTTGCTTTAACCGTTATAATTGTGAAACTGTTTTGATTTTCAAACTAAAAATAAGCTACTTAAACTATAATAGACCTTCCGGTGGCGAACATGATGGTTTGCATGTTTTAGTTGAGATCGTAAACGAACTATTTACTTATGTTCTAAGACTCTTTTAGTATCGCCCTAGGGATGAGTGAAAGTGTAAAGTGATCTAGTTTGGAGACGTTGGATATGTGTGATATGCTGTTTAAATATTGGAATTAAAGGCGAAGTAAGTGATGCTCTTTGTGTCGGTGATAAAAATCTATTTTTAGTTCAAGATCTATTTATAACTCAAACTTGACATATTGACATAGTGTAAACACACAACGCGTGCGTTTTACCTTTNCAAATTGATTTTCCTTTTTGTGTATATGGTACATAAGAAATGATACGCTGGCTTATCAAAATGACATAAAATGTGACTTTTAATTACTTGTTGTTATGATACGCCGGCTTATCAATTGAATTTCCTTTTTGTGTATATGGTACATAAGAAATGATATGAATTTTTGCTTGAATCACGATAAGTTTTTAAAAACAATGATGAAATGAGCATATGATGCCAACACATTTGTATTCATTCTTAAATAGAATAAATTAAAGAAAATATTATATTTACGCATAGGCCGTAATATTTTGTTAAAAAGTTTGTAACAATTATGGAAATACAAATTCCAAACTCAAATTACGTGCAAAGATATCCTTTACGTACATTCAAACTTTGTTGTTTAAACCATTCAAATAGAATAGTTTTGCGCGACTGTTATGCTTTATTCTGATTGGAATAAAGGCACGTGTGATGTATTGGTATCCTAAATCAGTAATTGGCATCATCAGTTATTGATATAACAACTAACTCCGTGCCAAGGCGTCACTACGGCGTCCCGACATACCCTGAAATATTAATGACTTCTGATTTCCAATTGCTTAACATTGACTTCCCGGTGCGATTCTTTTCTCATAATTACTATCGATTTTTATAAATCAATGATACGCGGGATGTACAGTAAATACAAGAAAACACCATATAAGAAATATAAAAATGTTAGAGTGTATAGGTTCTGTCGGAATAATAATACGACTTAAAGTTTGTTGTATCACGTGCGATAAAGTCCTGCCTGTTATTATATTAAATGTATTTGTCCATAACACTGTTTAAGACATATATGCTGGGAACGCCCAACAAATTCAAAAATCAAAATGAACCAAAACGTAAATGCTTTGTAAATGGTTAGGAATTTCACGGTCGACAATTTCAACCTATATATTTGATAACATATTAATACATCACTTTTTGCGATATACTTCACTGGTGTAGTTAAACCATATCATAAATTCATTGCATGACAATGCATAATTATTGTTGTAATAATTATAGCTGAATTTTGAAACTGCCACTCACTTTACATACACTAGATACAAATTATGCGTATATAAATTTTGCCTTTAAGTATTGGTCATTAGTATGAGACGCATATTACTCCACATGTAAATAAACGATTGTTAACTTTTACCCTGCTGCTGATGTTTTTTTTTTCTAAATGACGAGTTATGTTATTAGTGATCAGTTTCCTGTTATATGTTTGTTGTCGTCAACACATTGCACTACATAATATATTTGATGATGTATATGATGATATCATTCCTTAAATTTCAATGTGATATTTTCATCATCGGTCATTTTAACGATGTGTCTTTTTTATTTGATTTTTCTAGAAAGTGTGAAAACGAATGCATCACGTCAACATAGCATCTGAAATCCATCAGGTTCAATGAATGGCTACAGCTACCTAGAGGGAAATTATGCGAAATACAATTTCCCCATTCAAATATGAATCTTAAGGCTCAACGATTCGAATAATGTCAAACATTTCTGCTTTCAACGAATCGTGTTTTCAGTGAGATGGCGTGAATGCAATTGTATAGCATATGTTAACAATAAGATTATCATATCAGATATGTTTAAATTAGTGTGAATCAATACTGACTGCAATGAATATTAGTTCTTCTGGAAAAGTTTGACTTTTAATATTGATAAAGGTCTGACTAATCCAACCCGTTACCTTTTAAATCAAACGCACCTTTGTGGGAAATAATTTCAAAATAAAATAAATATACCAATATGTATGCATTTCTTGTTACTGTTATTCCAGATGTAAATATTGTGTTGGTGTTTAAAATATCTGCACTTTGTCATCCCGACAGGTTCTTGTTGTTGATAACATTCTTGTTCACTTCAAAATGTTATGGATTGTTATTGGGATCTAAGTTCGATTAATCAAACATGACAAAGTTCGTGTTAGTTTTTATTTTTTTCTAAATTAAACCGTATTGTGTAACGCCAGTTGGATTCGCACAATTACCTCATACAACTAAACTTCAACTACGCATCACGGATCGATACAATATAGCATTACTATTTAAAAACAAGATTATCAATAAAGCTGGTCCAGTAAAAGAGCATTGGTAAAGGTATAGCACATTTAAAATGAAGAGGCCAGAAATCATATAAAAGAAATCATGTGTTAATGTTAGAAAACAACACACAACAGGAGATTATCACCGAGTGATTTTTATAAACAATACAATAGAATAAATAATGTACGTAAGTGGACGTTACATACACGTTAGTCATACAATCATCATGGGCGAAGATACCTTTGTTTTAACCGTAATACTTGTGAAACTGTTTTGGTTTTCAAACTGAAAATAAATAGAATTTAACCTGAAAACTTTCGAGTAATTGTCCTTTGTTTGCATACCATTTGTCATTTAGTATTTCATTATAAAATTGTGCAGATAAATTGTAATTGTTTATCAATATCAGGAACGAATTGTCTGTCTTCGATATTGAACGAAGTTGTCTTCCAACTGAATTTTTATTTACAATACTATACCAAAGCGTTCAGAATTTTGCGGAAAATGTGATAACTGCACACGTCTTCCTGGCTCAAATGAAATAAAAAAACACAAATAAAACTAACCGAAAATCTTAATAATAACGGACTATATAATCAACCCATACGTTCGTTTAGACATGTATATACAATGTACAATAATGGTGTAGAAAACAAATTAAATAATGACCTTGACGCTATTGTATGGGTATTTGAGCAAGGCAATGAGAACATTTTATTGTTTATTGTGATGTACTAATTAATTTACATGTTGGTAGAACTTTGAAATATATGAATATCATTTATACACACATAATTCGATCCGTAAAGATTCCATTTAACGGAATGCATGCTTGATATATTTAGTATATTTTACATTTTAATTCATGCAAAGTTATTACAATACATGAAATAAAAAAATAAAAATATTTTAACCACACTTTCGCATTCAGGACGATATTCTTAACAATACAAATATATAGTATATAATTATTAAGTAAAAAGTGTAGCAGTATAAATAATAGTATACACATGTTGGAACATTACTTTCACGTTGCATATATTTTGCTCGAAACTAGTTTAAAGCGTGATAATATTTTCATTATTTGTTCACTTATACAAAGAATTCCTTGTCATGTGCAGTTGTTAAAGAAACACAAACTTTTGTAGAAATTAGATTTTTCGTCGAGTTGTGCACGAGATTATCTGATTTCGAATCAGGAAGACGTCTATGATTCGGACATAGTTTCCATCTACCCAACCATCCTCCTCTTCGACACTGAGCGACGATATATATTAGGCACACGATGATAATTATACATCCAAACACAGACATGATTCCAATTTTCATTTCATAGATTTGATTTTTGTTGTCCTCCATAAGGTGGTGGTACCTTTCTTCGTGCGATAATGACCCTGACGCTATCTCGTCGTGAAATCGTAAATCCGAACCAGTTTCTATACCACTTCCTAGCGTATCTTCCATGGTGGACAAATACTTATATGTACAAGTATTTATTTATATCAATGTCAATGAGAAATCACTCTTATAATATTACTGTTTGCTAACTGTGTAAGAATTAAACACAAACAACAAGCCGACGATGCTCAATTTAAATATGATACACGTAAACACTATAATTCGTTGTGCTTGTCATCCGTCGTACATGTGTCCCCTTTGGTGTTTTTAATAAAACTGTCGCTTAATTGACTTTCTTTGTACAGATAAAATCCAAAAGTTGACGATAATCCACTCTTATTTGATTAACAGGCAATTTTCACAGACCGGACGGTGATTCCGCATTCTGCAACTTGCTTTATCGGCATTCCAACTGCAGTAAATATTGACTTGTATTCATTTGATTTCACTGCTAGGTGTTTCACGAATTCATGTAGAATATTTAATAAGTATGAATGTCAAGCTAATAAGTTATACGTTACACATAAATAAACATGCATTTAGATGTCGCAATTTAGAGTGTGGTAATCATTGTAAATATACTACCCCAAAAAAGCTGACCGTGTTTTGAAACATTTTTTTTGCAGCTTGTAAATATTAAATCATAATTGCAATTTATATACATGCATTGATTGATTATACCGATAGCATTATATTAAACATTTATAAGTATGTATTTAAATCATTTGCTTGCGCCGCTTTAATTTAAAATTATTGACGAAGTTTACATTACTTAAAGCGAAATACTCAATGCATAATGCAGTCAAAAATCTGATTTCAATGACGTTTAAATGTAAAGTATGACAAATATATATATACAGATCAGCAAATGCAAAACAATTTGCGGGATAACGAAAGTCCGATAAGTCACGAGAACATGTGGCTATGTTCATACTACTATCAATGTAACTTGATTTTAGCTTTAAAAAAGATTCGTTTTAAAAACAATAATTAAATAAACATTTGATTCCAACACATTGTTATAAATACTTAAATGGAATTATGTGAAGATATATATTACATTGTTTATTCAATCATACACTATAAGATATTTTTTCATGTTTGTCATTGTAACAATCATGAAAATATAATTGAAATTTCCAACTCCAGTTTCCTACCTTAACATATATATCATTTTCCTGCATTCAAACTTGTTTGTTTCTACTATTCAAAGAGAAATCAATAATTTTGCGCGTCTGTCATGCTTTTTACTGATTAGAATAAAGGCACGAATGATGTATTGTTATCCTAAATCAATAATTGGAATCATCAGTTATTGATACAACAACTAACTCCGTGCTGACGCTTAACTACGGCATTCCGACTTACTCTGAAATATTAATGACCGCTGACTTCCAACTGCTAAACATTGACTGCCTTGTGCGGTTCTTTTCTCATAAATACTATCGATTTTTATATATCAATGACACACGGGATGTACAGTTAATTCAAGAAAAAAACGTATAACATGTATTACAATGTTACAGTCTATAGGTTCGGTCGGAATAATAATGCGACTAAAAGTAGGTTGTATCACGTGCGTTAAATTTCAGCTTGTATTCTATAAAATGTATTCGGCCATTACACTGTTTAAGACATAAATGCTGGTGCCGCCCAACAAATTATTCTAAAAACAAAAAGAATGTGAACGTAAATGCATTGTAAATAGTATGGAATATCACAGTCGTCAGTTTCATCATTTATATTTCTTAACATATTACTACATTCTTTTTTGACGATATGTTTCCCTGGTGTTGTTAAAGCCAATCCTAAATTCATTTCAACACAATGCAGAGTTATTGTTGTTATAATTACAGCTGATTGATGATACTGCAACTGCCTTTACATACACTAGATACAAATAGTTATGCGTGTTATAAATGTTGTCTTTAAGTATTGTTCATTAGTTCTAGACTCATATTACTCCATATGTAAATAAAGTATTGTTAACTTTTATCCTAATTTTAGTGTAAACCATTTTATTGTTTAGCTCAATTGCATTTAAATTACTTACTACTTATTTGAAACGCCCTCGAGTCCGTTTCCTCGGCTAAAGAACGCTCCTACAGTGGGGATCGAACCCGTGAAATCGTGGTCGCTAGGCGGACACCATATCCTTTATACCACGACCCTATTATCCTGGTGGTGATTTTGTTTTGTTTTTCTAAATGAAGAGTTATTGCTTTAGTGCTGAGATTCTTGTTATATGTGTGTTATCTTCAACAAATTGTACTACATAATATATTTGATGATGCATATGATCATATCTTTAGTTAATTGTTATTTATTCGAACTTTTGTTTAAAGAAATAACTTGTTTGTGAACTTTATGCTCACCTGTTGTCACAATTTATGTATAATGTATTATGTGACCAGTGAAACAAAATAAAGATATGTTAAGTTGTGCTCATATCAAGCCTTTAAATTTCAATGTGATATGTTTATCATTGGGCCTTCAAACGTTGTGTTTATTCTTTTTGATTTTCTAGAACGTTGTGTGAAAACGAATGCATCACGTCAACAAAGGATCTGAAATCCATCAGATACAATTGATAGCTACAGCTACCAAGAGGGAAAGTATGCAGAATACAATTTCCCCATTCAAATATTAATGTTAAGTCTCAACGATCCAAATAACGTCAAACATTTCTGCTTTCGACGGATCAAGTTTTCAGTAAGATGGCAATAATGCAAATGTATAGCATTCGCATGCAATACGATTATCACATCATACATGTTTAATTCAGTGTAAATCGATACTGACTGAAATGAATATTATTTCTACTGGAAAAGTTTGACATTTAATATTGAGAATTATCTGACTAATCGGACCTGTTACCTTTCAAATCAAACGCGCCTTTGTGGGAAATAAATTCAAAATTAAATAAATATACCAATAACTATGTATTTCTTGTTACACGTATGCCAGATCTAAATGTTAAATGTTATGAAGCTTTATTTAAATCTAAGTTCCATTGATTTAACATGACAAACTTCGTGTTAGTGTTTAGTTGTTACAAATAAGACCGCTTTGTTTAACGCGAGTAGATTTTGCACCATGTCCTCCTACAACGCAACTTACAGTACGCATCATGAAGCGATAAATATAGCACTTATATTAGAAAACACGTTTATCAATAAAGCTGGTCCGGTAAAAGAGCATTGGCAAAGGTATAGCACAAATTTTTAAAGTAGATGCTAGGAATCATACAGACTAATCATGTGTAAATGTTTAAAAAAAAACAAGTCAACCGGAGACCATCGCCGAGTGATTGTTATGTATAGTGTACGTAAGTGGACGTTAAATAAACTTTAATCATACAATCATACGAAAAACCTAACAGTTTATAACGGTTCTGAATGCTTTATACCAAAACAACCCCAAAATACACCAAAATAAAATAAAAAAACAATGACAAAATAATTCGATTCCTGTGTAATGTTTAATTAAATAAAAACTTCTGATGGATACTATGGGCGAAACATGTATAGTATTTAAGAACTTGAAATAAAAAAGATGATATTTTCATACGATGTATTTAATTTAATTAATACAACCCCAAATTGTATCCATTAATTCTTGATGTATTTCAGCCAAACAACGGTTCCTTTGGACAGTGTTTTTCAAAGCTTGGGCGGCCGTCGGCCAACGGGAACTCGCACGCTTTCCATTTGGAGAGGTCGATGCCCGCAATGTTGNAATAATAATAAAAATAATAAAAATAATAATAATAATAATAATAATAATAATAATAATAATAATAATAATAATAATAATAATAATAATAATAATAATAATAATAAAAATAATAATAAAAATAATAAAAATAATAATAATAATAATAATAATAATAATAATAATAATAATAATAATAATAATAATAATAATAATAATAATAATAATAATAAATATAAAAATAATAATAATTGTATTCGCACACAAGGGTATGGTTTGCGCCTTACCCAGTAGGAACTCGGAATACGTTCGCCTGAAGTTTTGTGACGTTATAATTGTCACAAAGAACTTTAGCTAATGAAACTTTTCGCAATTCCTGTAGTTGATCTGTGAATGGGTAAAACATACATACAGCAAACAAATATGTTATTAGCGTAACATGGAACAAATGATTATATATGTTTGTATTCCCCCTCTCTATGAAAATGGCATATAGCAGTCGACTAACCGCCTGTGCGTGTTTGTGTCTGTGTGTCTTTTCCACTGGTCGAATGTCCTTCCGATTATTACTTATTTGTGCCTGTATGGTCGTTCTGCTGTCCATATTTCGTCAAAAAGAGTCTGTTTTATCCATTACTGGGAGGATTTGATGAAGTTTGTAATAAGTAAGTACAAATTTAAACAATTATAAGACGACGTAGAGCGTGTTAACGGTGTCTCTTTTTTGTTAAAGGTCAAGGTCACACCAAGAAGTCAAAGGTTAATTTTGGCCATACACAGATTAAAAATCCTTGTCTCATTTATGACTTTGCCCTATACTGAAGGATGAAAACAAAACTTTGCACAAATGTTAACAATCGTCAGATGATGTGTTGCGTGTACGTCCAGTTTCCCTCCCTAAAAGATGTCTCGTGTAGCATTCGTCTTCTGACTTCAAAGATTAAGGTCCCACTTAAAGGTTTAAAGTCCAACTGGCCATAAATCACCTTGTCCGGACTGTTAATATGTCATACATAATGCACATGTTAAATAATTCCCCAACTAATGACCTTGATTATGAGACAGCTTGTCGTGTGCAACAGCGTTTTCGTTGGTCATGTAACATTTTCAGGTCAAATGTCAAATTTGGTATAAATATAGCTTGTCCGGACTTTAACTTTGTCATTGATCATTCAATTGTAGGATTTAAGTTACCACAAACGCTCACTAAGTGATGACGACGTTCCTCGTGTATCGCACTTAGATCAAAAGTCAAATTTTGCCAAAAAACAGTTTGTTGTTTACATTAGTGGATTTTCGAGACAGCAGTGGAAATATAATGATGGGGCATCTGTGTTCAATGGACACATGTCTTGATATACCTAATTTGGATTGTATTGTATCTTCATTTTTAATTTCATAAACACCTGTGTATCTGAAACGTATTTTCTGAATAATACATTGTTATGGCTTTATAGTTATTATTATTATAATTTAAATATATGTTTGCATTAAACAACACGATTACATACATTCTATAACATAAATCGACAAGCTCTTGTCCTGTATACCCTTAGTGAACCTGTTGTACTCAAAATGGAGTTCGTGCCAATATCTGTCGCCTCGCATTAGCCTCCGGAACTGGCGGCCCAGAAGACATGCGAATGTGGGACCAACCGCGCTCTGCGGAAGTAGCGTCTCCGTCATGGCGCCCGGGAAAAGATCAATGTCATCAACGTGCCTGTGCAAGACGGGTCAGAGTTTAGTTAGACGTTGCGCCGCTTTGGTACACGCCATAATTGGTTCAGGAATGGCATACATTATTGTTTGATAAACTGGAAAAAACGAAAATTCTCGCTTCTGCATGATTTAGTAACGTTTAGGTACTAATTACTTTTGATTAAAACTAGGACGCCTAGTTTTCCCATTATTCGTATTTTCTTTTTGCTTATCAGTCATATTTGCTGGGTATATATTTATTTTGCTTGCTATTATTATGACTACTATTTTGAAGAAGAGTTTGATAGACTTATGTCAAGTATTTCAATTCAACACACGCACATAAAACAATTAGACACAAACTAAACAAAATTGGAAAATTAAAGTAATGTTCAGGCTTTCTTCTGTGAATACCTGTATACTTTCTGTAATTTTTGAATTTGTTCGGCTGTATGATCCGGGAGAACAAACAGGCCGTCGTGAGTCATGTCAGCTTTTGCTACAAACATTAATGGTTTGCAATACGAAATATACATATGTTTACATATTCCAGAATGTTTGTCGACGTTGATGTCTATGATAGGTTTTCAACCGACGTCTTTTGGTATAATTATATGCAGATGGAACATTGACTGTCCAAAATGTCCAACATTTTAGGGAATGCAAATATAATTTACAAATGAAAGTTTAATGTATAACAATAAATGTTTGAAATTGGAATGTACATAGTTGTGTGCAAAAGCAGTTAAAATGAACATAATTACATGTTACATGCACATTTTCTAGTACTTAACATGTTTATAATGTTGGAGTTAAATTGTGGCCCATGTTCGAATAAGCTAGTGTTCTTATATTCTCGTAAATAGCTAAATAGTGAAAATCGGTGATCCGAGAAGACGCCTAACCAATCATCTTTCATTCAAAAAAACAGACACAATTAATAATTTCAACGCCAATCGTTTTTAAGACATTTCATTGTTTATACTAACTGCGAATACCATAAGTGTGAAATGTTATTAATGTAATTACATAACACCTCAATAATGTGTTAGTTTTATACCGCTTTTTGACGTGAGTATTTTCAAAATATTAACAGTATTAGGTCTCTCGTGCTTTTGTAACACTAATAATGGCATAGAAAAAAAAACTTAGAAAGAGTGTATGAACTTATATTCTAACATCAAAAATTACTTGCATAGTAGGCATACCAAGTAAGATAACATTCAAAATGATGTATGTTGATTTCTACGTACCTAAGCCACAATGTACTCGCCAATGGTTGTATGCCGGTGTTCCATGTTCACGCGATCTTTGAATGTTAATAGCTGGTAGATCTAAGCTAGTATTCTTCTTATCTAGAAAGAGCATGTCTCTTGTTCCATGTTCAAATAGACTGGAAAATGTATGGATTGTAGTTTAAAGCATTTTATTTGTACATAATTGCGGGTTGTTTGAAGATATAGAGTTTCAGTTAATCGCTTGGAAATGCATAAACCACATAATGAAAATCGACTCTTTTTTAAAAGCATGGCTTTTTTTTGCATTTACAAATAGAACCGACTTTAATACACTTTATGTTAAAGCTGTTTTTTCTCAGATGATTACTTACAAGAAACGACGACCAAAACGAAAAATCACGCACACATATATAAATACCATGTTTCTAAGTAAATCGTGAAGTCAATTAAGCATTATGTAATAATGAACGTTAACCGGCTGCATCAACATTACAAAGTTCTCTTTCAAAAGATCCAATTTATAACTCCGACAATAACCCATAGCTTAAATAAATAAAATGTTACAGTACAAAACGCGACTTTAATGCAAAACGTGAATATTGCGTTTGTGTCAACATAATAAATTTTTGCTGGTGTCTAATGTATCGCCATTGCCTAGAACAGATACATACACTTCAATAGGATCTGCCTATGTGGGATCAATGTTTAAATAAATAAATGTCGACGTTATTGAACACACTACAAAAGAAATATAATATTAAATGTAATACCTGTCAGCTAAAGGTTGCGGGTCTGTAGACAGCCACTTCGCGATGCCGTCTAAAGCATGGCCTTGCTCATATATGAACATGTGGGGCTTGTGGCATAATATTCAATGTAATATACCTGTCAGCTAAAGGTTGCGGGTCTGTAGACAGCCACCTCGCAATGCCGTCTAAAGCATGGCCGTGCTCATATATGACCATGTGGGGCTTGTGGTAGGTCTTCCAGATTGGCTTCTTCTCCAGGAATTCGAAGTTTTCGTCCATTGTTGCTTGATAATCAGCAATCTGCGAGTGTCCAAACCTTATTGATGCAAAGGCATAAACAATAAGATTCAGTTTTCAAAGAAATTCAATGTTTATTTCCGAAATGCATTATTTTTCTTTTATGGGATGTGAAGTAATTGCATTTTAAATAATAATAAGTTAATGAACAATAAAACTTCGCAAACTTTCTCAAATATAATTAGATTTGGCAAACGTTGGCTTAGTAAAAAATCAGCATATTTAATGATTTTATGATTAACTATTAAGTACTTTTCGAAGTATTACCTCACCAAAATATGCACAAAAAAATACAATAACAAGATCTAAATAAAAACAAACAGACAGCTAAAATGAAATATAAGTGTTTATGTATTTCATGCATGAAGCATTAAATTAAAACATCGACTTGACCCAGGTAAGTCTTGATCCATTTATTTCTCAATTTAATCATTAGAGTCCTCTGTGAAAATCAGACTTAAAAACGTTTCCTAAAATGTTATTTTTACATGAAACTGGGTAAACACAGCAGCATTTGTATGTGGTATACACAGTTAAACAAGGTGATTATGATTAAGCATTTGCTTGCAATCATGATCTAAAATGGTCTTTGGGTAGGTCTGAAGACGCAGATAGACAAATGTAATAAGTAGATGACGAATGATGCAAATGTATCATTTATTCATGTTCATGTTACCTGAAAGCAGCGACTGCAAACTCGTTCGTGACCGATGGGTTCAGTTTTGGTAGGTAGGTATTAGCATAGCGTGTCGAATGCAGATTCAGGCGGTATTTGTTCATTGTTTCCTTATTAAATATCGACGGAAGATATTCCTTGTATGTAATGACCTACAACATAGGAAAAGTAACGTTCAGATTGCACGAAACATGTTGACTGTTTGTACATAAAGTTGAATATTATGTTTCTTCGTAATCGACATAGTTTTTTTACGTGAAGTTATTGATTACACATTTTTACTTTGTAGGTGTTAGTTATAATTACAATAAGAGAAACTCAGTAAGCCATTCTAAAACGGAATGTAACTCGTAGTTTAGAAAGCTTACAAGTGAATCATTAAATATTTATAATATTACATTAAGTTGTTTTCAACGCTACGCTTGAATACCGGTCCACATCTTTAACAAATATACAGTTATTTACATATTATTACAAACATTCATCCCCTTGAGCATGCTTTTATAGTCGATACATTACTTTTGCGTTGTTTTGTCTTCTGCTACCGAACAATCAGGGAGTAATTTGTTCATTGACGGATAACCAAGGTTTTCGTAGAGAGCTAAATGAATTTGTGGCTGAAATACACTGAAATATTCATATGGTGATGTGATTTTCCACTCCCTGAAATGTAGAAATTACTTTACTTGTTCTATGGCGGTGATAATTCGACGTGTTTGCTGATATATGGCATCGTCGTCCCAGTGAGGATTGATGACAGCGAGTGCCTTGGCAACGCGGTTGTGCTCGCGGAGCAGGGTGGTATGACTCCAGCCCAGGCTTGGAACCACGTTCACCCGGATATCGCCTGTGTAAGAATGGCCATTTTTTTATATAAATTATATAATAAATAGTAGGCCTTTGTATCAACTCTTATCTTTGTGTTGTGTAATATAATGATTATCAAATATTTTCCACCAAAACGAAGTTGACGTCACTTCCTCTATTTATGTTTACTACTCCATGGTTCACTCCAAATGTTTTATAAAATGATTCTGTTCATATTTTCAAATGCAGTTTTCTTCAAGTTTACTTAAATCATGTTATATTATAAACACTCCTGGAGTATGGCAAAACTATTCGTATTCCAAGGACAAGTTCTGCAAAAACAATGAATGGACAAGCACAGTAAGTTTGAATAAAAACGATCTTATATCAAAGATTTATAGTGTACCTTTTTCGGTAGATATTTTATTTAACAGCTCGTCATATATCAGAGATGTTAAACTAACGTTGATCGGTATATATTTGATTTAACAGCACGGCATAAACGTACCCGCTTTCATGCAGTAGTCTCCGTCGTGTTCAATGACACATTTGTCTGGGGCGTTCTTGGGGAGCATCTTACCCTGGGGAAAGTCGTCAAGGGTCTTCATCAAACCTTCAAAACACATTGAATTAGAAATTAAATTGGAAGTTCAATGGGTGTAAATATATTGCAATTAGCATTACATGTGTTTGTGGTGTATTTTCAAATTACATAAAAACATGCCAATTACCGTTTCAACGGTTAATTGATATGGCTAAAATTGCAAACACGTGCTTATTGTGTGTGGTAAACAAAATAAAAATTCGAACGCAATTTATAACAAAAACAAGAAACTGATGGTATCAAACATTAATTAAACATTTTTTTAAGAATCTGAGATGTTGAATGGCATGTAGGAACTGACGGAATAAGAATCTTTGATCAGATTGGCAATTACAGAAAGTTACTGAGTTGTATGAACTGTACCCCCTTTCATGGTTCTCAGATCCATACACGCTTTGTACGTGGACCCATAGAGGGCGGATCCGTCTATGAACGAGGTCACTTGGTTAATTTGTTCTCGGATACCTGTAGTGATAAATGATTGATGATATGCTTTTCGGTGGAATATAGAATTTTATTGGTGATTGAAATTCGATCTCAGTAAAAAAAAAATAAAAAAAAATAATTCATGCAGTGCAATAATTTTAAAATCGTAATATTGTTCCATCAAGAACATCGATCTGCCGGTTTCATTAACTTTTCACCACAAACAAAATACTGATAGAACATCCAGAAACATGTGTTTTAAAAAATCCACACAACTAACGTTTATCTACAACGTCGCACAAATTTTAAAAACTTTTCTCACCAAACCAATGGAATATAATGAATGACGTAATTTCATACATCTTTTAATGTCATACTACAGTAAGGTATGACGTTTCAGGTCTTTTAACTTTTTTTGGTAATTTATTGATTAAGCATCAAACACATAGTTAATAGTTGAATGTATATTTTCACTCGTGGTTACGTACACCATTCATGATTTTTTTTTCTATACCTGCTCATAAAATACAAAATTCGAACATACAACGAAATCAACAAATATTTGTTCTATTCTAAGGAATCCCGTAAGGGCCATCGCCTATGCGAGTATTGATTTATAATTCGATACTCGACAGAAAGATGAGGATAAAGCGAAACCAAGACAGTTCGATGACGAGATAACGCAGCAATAGGATACGATACTACGATGATGATTCATATTGCCCCGTTGTCTTCGTCGTGCTGTGGATGTGTCCCTTAGTCGTCATCGTACTTTCGCGCTATAATCATCTTACTGTCTTGTTATCATCATCGTAGTGTCTCCCTCTGGTATTCATGCGCATATGAAGTTCGTCTCACCACGAGTAAACTCTTACCAGGGTTACAGTCGACGTTAGGTACCGGGGATGACCTCACGAGATTCATACAGCGTGTTTTGAAGTGGGGGTCGCCCTCTGGGATGTCGATGGAAAAACACTGCGATCTGAATTAGAGACAATAAGGCGAATTGACATTCAAACATTCTTAACCGATACTGATCTCATTTCTATAAACTCATTGCAGAACACTTAACAGTGTTTATTTTCATTAAATAGAAATCAACCGCGCCATGAGCAAACCGGGCTTAATGCATGCGCGTTAAGTATCATCCCAGATACGCATTTGCAGTCTCCTTTCGCCTAGACTAGATACTTAAAGCACGTGTATTAATTTCGGTTTTCCCAGAGACCGGTTCAACTAAATGGTCGTAAAAAAGAGAAGTGAATCACACACATTGACATAACAATAAGTGATTGTAGAGAGATGGAAACAGTGAAACCATGAATCATGAAACTGTATGAAAACTATTGACATTTTAACTAGCTATGATCCTTATATTTAACAGCGGTTCTATTAGTGTATTCTTAAAAGCAAATGCACAAATCAAACCAAGATGACATGTAAATATATACGAATGTAAAAAGAAAACAAAACATTATATTTCACAACGTAGAAATAACTTCAACTTGAACTATTAAAACATTAGCTACATTTTAAAATGACGATTATTTAAAGTCTTTAAAAGTAAGTTGCGCTCTTGGAAATATACAATCGCGAAACATATACAAGTTGGGTAATTTAAATAAATAAACACTGGTTGCGAAAGTAAGAAAAACATGCTATATATGTATAGCTTCACGTGCATGTTAGTGTTCATTTCAACAACAACCAAAGCGTGCATATACATCTATTAGTTTTATTAAAGACCGCGGACTAATTTGTTATTAACGAAGTGATACAAATTATACGCCATGTGTATATTGCGCCCACCATCGTTTCTAAGAACACTAACCTATTGACGTTTTCATCGCCACAGCATTCAATATTCGCGTCCATGGCACCTAATAAGAATTTGAATACATTTTAGCCTCGCTCTCAGAAACCAGGTTTGATGCGTGTGCGTAAAGTTTCGTCCATTAATCAGTGACGACATATTCCGCCTAAGCAGAATTTTTGCTGAGAATAGACTTCCTTCAAACGAAAAATACCATAAAAGCGGAAAGTAACGTCCCTGATAAGCCTGTGCGGACTGCACAAGTCAATCTTGGACGACACTTTAGGCAACTGCATTAAATCCGGCTCCGACCCATTTGTATAAGTAATTAACAGTCTACTTATTGTACTAATATCCAATAATTTATTCATGTTTGTTCTTCTACTTTTATGTAAAATCTTAATGGGATACAAACATGTCATACTTTAAATTATGGTGCATTTAGCAGTAATTGTCACGAATTTGATAATGTATTCAACTCAAAAAACTTTGACACGGAAGTAGTATATTTCTATCAGTGTACATTAAGTGACACCAGTAATGTTGCAACTGATATAGCGGTTCAACCTTTTAGATTCCAAACCAAATGGTACGCGGTGTTTTATTCAAAGAGTTTACCAGGAAGCAAAATAATATAATACTGCCCCACGTTCACCCACCTTTGAGAACCGGTGTGGATACAAACTCGTGGTCGATAAATTGGCCCCATTGCATGACCATGGAGGTGAAGTCCTTGTCGCGTGGAGACAGACCGTCCACCCTGTGTACCACGTTACTGATAAGCCTTGCGCTTGGCAGTGGGTTGCCCAGCCTGTCCCTGCGCCTAGGTTCGTCGACACCTGTGGAAACGGAACTTTGATGAATATTTATAAGCATGTCCGTCTATTATGTGGATCTTTGGAAACAGCTGAACAAATCAAATATAATATTGTCAAATTATATTGGTAGTTATGCTAAGAGTAAACCAATGTGTGTGTGTTCATGTAACAATAAGTCTGTAATGTAGGTCTTTTTATTATTAAAATAATATCAAGATGAACCTTCCAAAACAATAAAAATCCGACCATATCCGTTATGAGTTTAATGAACTACTGATTACAATTAAATGCGAAACGAAAAACGTATCAAATAAACTGATTTATTGCTAAAACAGACAATACCAGAAACAAACTCTGATATGCTCAGTGATTGTATACAGAATACAGAGCTTTTTCAAATTTTTTGCTTAATTTGAATAGGCGTGCATGCGTATCTTGTATGGAAACAAACAACATATATTACACATAATACATGTTCATATAATAACATAATTACCGGTACACTTGTTTGAATCGATTGGATTTCGTTTTTGTAATAATGATAATTCCATCTGGCATTTATTGCACAAAAACAACATTTTAATCGAAATACGGTTGATAGGGGAAGAATCGGAATACAACGTTTGTTCCAATGTTTGTACAGCCCTGAGTCTCAAATAAATTTCGGTTTTTAAGTATGTGCACTTTGTGTTTTCATTCACGAATACACTAGATATATTTACGCATGTCTTCATAAATCGTAAATATATTTGATAACCCTGTGATGACAGTGCGTGGATAAGACGATATTAAGTGACACAAAAACTCAATAAAAGTATGTGGCGTACATATTGCGTATAGGGCGGATCAATTTGTATGCACGGCGTTTGACAAATCTTTCACAACTACATCTAAGTAGTCCGTCATTATATGACAAGTAAACCCGCGCATTAATCCTCTATAATCGTGTTAAGTATGTGATCTTTGCGATCTTTATGGACACGTGGTAACATGTGGTGGTGACAACTCATGAATGCGATACGAAACGTATGCTTTAAGATTATACCACCAACGTAGGTGAGACATTGATAATTCGTGTAGCAGGTGCGCTATTCAACTCTTTTATTTTCAAATCAAAATATGATGTATATAAACTGAACATAAACATACTCGTTTTATATTAACAAAGAGTAAAAATACAGTATTGGTAATAATAACAATAATAGTAGTATATACATACTTCGATTTTGTTTCCTTGTGTATGACATGGAAACGGCAAAACAGGTACCTAACACCCCGGTAGACGAAAGGTTAAAGTAGCACAGCATACAATAATATATAGCGGAAATATTACAATAGTCCTTGATCAATCAATACATTTAACAAAACAGGTATATAGTGTAAATAGAAAAAGACAATATATATTTTGTTTATATCAAAAAATATTTAAAATGCAGAGCAGTAGTAGTGTAACAGAAACATACCTTTATTTTCTCCTCAATTTCTTGTATTAAGTTGCGAGAGACATTTTTGAAAAAGGTCATGCAAAAACGCTTATCAGAGATTCCTTTCCTATTTCGTACCACTGAGAGTAGTATCATGATGCAAACCTCACTCGAACCCTACAACATCGACCCTATCCATAGCCTGGTGGTCCCTTGGTCGATTCGATTGCGTTGATATGTATTTGTTATAAAAGTCTACTTAGATGTTATCAAAATTATAATACTAATTTTAAAAATGACCGTGTTTTTGGAGTGACAATTATTGACATTTCCATCGTTGAATATTAGGACAAACATATTTGAACGCACTATTCCAGTCTAATGGGTCAGGGGCCTTTAGGCAGGGTCGTTTCTGGGAAAGGGTCCCTTGGGATAATTGTATAACACTGTTGCTTTTAATGCTACCGATGTATCAAAGCGTGCAAAAGTCCTTACCGTCGTCATACATGGGCGGTATTTCTCTGAGTTGTGGTGTGAGCTATCCGTCGTCATACATAGGCGGTATCTCCCTCAGTTGTGGTGTGAGCTTACCGTTGTCATGCATGGGCGGTATTTCCCTGCGTTGTGGTGTGAGCTTACCGTCGTCATACATGGGCGGTATTTCCCTGAGGTGTGGTGTGAGCTTACCGTCGTCATACATGGGCGGTATCTCACTGAGTTGTGGTGTGAGCTTACCGTCGTCATACATGGGCGGTAT
>VMBQ01003550.1:40381-55302 GCA_007657795.1 Dreissena rostriformis | reverse complement strand
ATTATTATTATTATTATTATTATTATTATTATTATTATTATTATTATTATTATTATTATTATTATTATTATTATTATTATTATTATTATTATTATTATTATTATTATTATTATTATTATTATTACTATTATTAAGTCTATTAAGATATTAACACAGTTAAAATATTAATTTTGTAAAATGAGCGTGTTTTTAGAGTGAGAATTATTGACATTTCCGTCATTGAATATAAGGACAACCATATATTAACGCGCAATTCCAGTCTAATGGGCCAGGGGCCTTTAGGTAGGGTCGTTTTCAGGAAAGGGTCCCTTGGGGTAATTTATTACACTATTGCTTTGAATGCTACCGATGTATCAAAGCGTGCAATAGTCCTTACCGTCGTCATACATGGGCGGTATTTCCCTCAGTTGTGGTGTGAGCGAGGCGCCCCAGGTCGGGTTGGCCACGTTGTTGCACGTGCCGTCGATAGAACGGTAGAAGGCCTTCTCGTCGCATGGCGGACCCTGAATGTGTAGGTACGAACAATGATAAGCCTTAAATTGTGTTATGAAAGTGGAATTTGAAAATAAACACACACGATAAAGAACAGCATTACGTTTCTATGAACGATTACCATATACGTGCAAACCTTACTACATGAGGCGCATAAACTGTTTATGCCAATGAATATGTACCTGCAGAATATTATGCAGTAATAACGTTATAAAGCAAGAAGACCGTGAATGTATACAAACAATTAAATGAGCAGCAGCATTCGTAAAAAAACGCGATGGTAAATACTTTATATTTTGGATGTTGTGTAATATGTTTCATCAAACAAAGTTAAGAATAAAACACGCAGTTGATTTCGCGCCTCTGCGCGTTACAAATGTTAGAACTTTACTTTTTCTCTTAGTGTGGTTACTTTTGGCTGCAATAATATAAATGTGATTATAAGGTTTGATATGCATAACGACACTTACATCATAAGCAACAGGGCAAGTGTGTTGAAAGCGTTTCATGTAAGCTACCAACTTGCAAATTATCAGCGCAATACCGAAATACAAAATGGATTTGTTTTAAGTATCTTTGACATTGACCTTGACCTGACTGGCCCCGAATTTAATCCCAATCTAGGTCTCCATATATATAACCCACTCCCACAATTTAAGTAAAACACCATTGATCGTAAGTCATTGTTCCATTTGTAGTATTAGTTCATGAAACATTCCAAGAGAGTATATACGGTCTTAACTGTGTTATTCATTTTTATGGTCACCGATCTCACCAGGCAATTTTCCCATGGACTTTTACGGTTCTTTAAAAAAAAGAAGTAACAAACACCTATAAATCTTTGTCACGAAACCTTCATTATTTGATTTTTCATGCACTTTCACCAAAAATAAGGCGGGAGTGTGGGTTTTTGTTTATTGTATTGAAGTTTTTGTACTTTTTTTTCTTCTGCTATTTTCTTTACATTTTTAAGCACTAAATAATGTTATTTCACTACATAATCACGTTTGTTACTTTTTCAAAGCAACGTATTGTTCATCCATTAATGTAAGCATTCTTGTTAAATATTCTACTTTTATAGCAATATTGCTTAGTAAAAATTAGTATTGTTGTTATTCATGCCCCATCCGTTCGAAAAAAGCGACATATTGCAGTCGCACAGTGTTAATCTGTACATCTGTGTCCACATGTTTGTGTCCGAAAATTCCTGTCTCAGCCATAACTTTGTCGATTGATGGATTTTTAAATAACGTGGCACACATGTTTTCCACCATGAGGCTACGTGTCGCATAAACACGCGGCTCTCTACACAAAAGGTTATGATCAAACTTAGAGATCAAAGATAAACTTTGACCATACAACAGTCGAAAAGTCCACCTTGAGAAGGCGTTCGACAACGTTGACCGGCAGTCCCTGTGGAGACAACTGAGACACCACGGAGCTCAGGAACGATCACGAACATCATCGGGAAGGCTTACGAAGGGATGACCTGTAGAACTGTTCATACCAGACAGCTTCAAAGTTAAAACCAGAGTGTGACAAGGCTGCTTGCTCTTACCTTTCCTGTGGCATGAAGACATTGACGGACCAGAAGCAAAACGGAATGCAGTGGACACTTTAGAAGCAATTTGACGGCATCGACTTAGCCGACGATCTGGCTCTTTTTTCTGACATCGATTAACAAATGCAGGTAAAGACCACCATCGTTGCGAACAACTCAGGTAGACTGGGCCACACCATCAACATAGGGAAAAGCAAGGTTTTCAAGACCAACACATCAAACAACGCACCCGTCACAGTCCAAGGAAGAGGTTGAAAACGTCACCTATCTTGGCAGCATCCTTGACAACCATGGATAAACGGACGCAGACGTAAGAACCCGCATCCCGAAAGCACTAGCAGCCTTCCATCAGCTGCGGAACATCTGGGTACTCAGAGAGATAGGCTCCACCACCAAGATCAGGCTCCACAATACTATCGTGAAGTCAATAATACTTGATGGAGCAGCAGAGATCTGGAAAACCACATTCACCACCACGAAGAAAATCATTTACACCTGCCTCTGGAAGATCCGCAAGATACGCTTGCCAGACAATATCACCAACGAATGTGTGTGGAGAAAAGCAAAGCAGCAGGCAATTAAAAAATACATCCTTTTAAGACGTCGGCGATGGATATTTCACACCATACACAAACCTGCATCCAATAAGAAAATACAATTTCTCTACTTGCACCCCACAAAGAATATGCATAGAACCTTCAGGCGCCAAGTCATGGATGCAGATGCCAAGTAGATGGGTAAGACGTGGTGACAGATTGAGAGACTCACCCAAAAACAAGATGCCTGGAGGAAACTTGTCGGTGATCGATGTCCCTTACGGGACCACACGCGAAGATGTGATGAGATAGCCGTAACTTGCCCATATGTAAATAGGTTTTAACTTTTGAGACAACATGGTTCAAATAAAAGCCATCACAAGACAACGTGTCGCGGGGCCCTCTCGTGAACCTATCGTTAATGGCCAGTTCACGGGTCAAACTCGTCCATGAAACAATAATAAGGTCATTCCTCATGCAATTTTAATATTGTACCAATAATGACCACCAGGAGGAGACGGAGTGGCGCATATATCACCATTGTCCTTACACAATTTGGGTCTTAAACAGCGTGGAATGTGGGGGCATACATGCCGTATGAACACATATCATATTTTTACGTATAAGTTTTGAAACTATTTCAGTGTTAGTTATACATGTAACGTTGAACAATAAAAAATAAATCATATAGAAAAGGAAATTTTATGTCATTATTGTGATACGACTGTTTAATAATATATCGTGCATTCGCGCCACCTTCTGTTCTTAGCGCCATACCCTTGGCAGTGCCTCCATCTGTTTTGAAAGAATGCAAAATTATATATTATATCGGCAAGAAACCAATGTTGTTTTGAATGAAGAATGTGTATATATTCAAAGAAATCGTTTGCTGTCGTGAGCGATTTTATTCATTGAATAGACCGTTGCTGGTCACACAGGCAAAACATCGATTTGTTTTTACATAAAACTCCACCATGTCAGCACTTCTAAATGTCCTCACTTATCCAAAAGGGCTGAGATTGTATGTTTATGAACATTTGTGGATGAATTCACATTTACTAAGTCGCGCTACATCGCCCGATTTTTAAAATCATACGAAATATGTTTAAAAAACATATAAAACCTACTCACTCTGTAAAATTATCAGTGTATTTAAAAAAAAAACTTGCGGTTCTTAGCGCCACCTCCGAAGTAGCATTGACTCGTTTACTAATGATTCTAAAAAAGAGGTGGCGCCCGTGAATAACGGCCGTATAGAACATGTAGCTATCATCGAAGATTTACTCGAGGCGGATTAGTAGGGGCTCAATACTAAAATAATGCAATAACGACAGAAAATCACCCAGTAAGTAGCCTGTACGCAGATTGTAAATCGCTTATTACTTCATTATCGCAATAAATGCCACATTAGCTCCCATGAAAAAATGTCTGGACGCAGATCAATAGGAGCTAAGGAGTATCATATTGCTTGTAATAGCGTATAAAACTATATAATTGTTGTTTGCACACAATTAGAAAGCGGTTCATTAGATCTGAAATTATGGGCCCATTTCTTCTAGGAAAGAAGTAAAACCATTCATTATAAGCACATGTGACTGTTCACTGAGAAAATATTAATATATTCCATTGTTTTTAAAGCCTAAACGTAAACGTATGAACACCAGGTAATGGTTATCTTGATGCAGATTAAAAGGCTTAATTAGTTCTCCAACGCATTTAAAACCGTTGATAATCTGCAAATACGCAGATGAAGGGATGTCCAAATGTATGTGACGCACCTAAGATTGATAAGGCTCATTAATTGTATAATGCAATTAAGATTGTATAAGGTGATATGAATGTTATCTGGACGCAGATTAATTGGGGTCCTTTACTTACATAATACAGTTTACCGTAAAACTTGGTGCTCATAACTGTTCTGATGCAATAAACACAGTCAACCTGTTCCCGTTTTCTGGACTTAGAGTAAAAGGGGCTTATTATATTTATTATGCTATTATGACCATATTTGAAACTTTCAATTTACCCGTAGGTTCCTCGGGACCAGGCTCACTATGTGCAGTGTGATTCGAATTCGAATGTGAATTTCAACTTGTAAGAGGAAAATGTAAGGGCACATAACTTAAGTGGGATTGGTGGTTATGTAAGCGGTCCGGTAAGCAAACTCTGTAGTGCACTTGCCTTAATACCTGCTTGTGACACTTTCAGTGTTTTCTAAAATAACAATTGTGAAATTGCTGGTGTATTTTAGCGATTATATTCACATACACACGTATGCACGCACATGTTCGTACACGCGTACTTACACAGTTTAAACAGTTAAACATTGAAAATTTAAATTAAAATTGTTCCGGAAATAGTCGGATTGAGTCTTTTTCTAGTGAATAGTTCCGTCTGCCTGTAATAAAATCATACAAAAACAAAAACAGAGGTTTATCGTGAAATACCGAAACATTTATATCTGGGCTTTAAATGACTCAGCTTATACATATAAGAATTTCAAAAAGCATTTACAAGCAAGCATGTGTAAGCATTGTTTTATCATAAACAACCAAAATAGCAAAGCATTAACACATTTATTAAATTCACTCAGTAGATTTAGCTGCAAAAAATAAACAAATCAATTGCCAATTAGTGAGCAAAACAAATAAAAGTTATATGTCATTTACACACATACAATTAACATTGTACATACAAACAGTGTTGACTATAAAGTAAGGAGTTGCAGGTATCTATATTGTCATTTGTTAAAGTTGTATACATACTCATGTTGGTATTGTGACTAAAAGTAACCATACATTCGCAATAATTTGTAAGTAACATATAATGGATGTGTTAATTGAAAACTAAAGTAATCTATACTCAAGAATAAGTCATTTACATTAATGTTTAATTTACTGAAATTACCTTCAATACGGATCATATCCAGAAAATGTTAGTACCTAATCGCACATCACATTATGTATAAATATTATGTCATACCTAATTCATATAATGTCATAATTCATATTTAATTTCATTTCGTCGCAATACAGAGTGCATTCCTCCTAGGGTTTTATATATTAAAAGTATAGTTATTCTGTACTAAATACGAGCGCTATATTGGAAGAATGTATGTGGACTTACCTCTTATATTAACTCCGATTTGTTGGTGAGAACATGACAAGGCATTAATATTATATTTATGTATGTCCGTATCAACATGTGTTACCATGGATTTAGGTATTATCTCGAAATAAATTTGCATACAAAGGATTGCCTCGATTTGATATCGCGGCCTAGTTTTAATGTGTCCTTACAGAAAAGCTTATACGGACGTCATTTGACTGATTTACATGATCGTAGAAACTTCTTCTAGCAATGTGACATTGGCGTATATTCGCAATTAAAGTCCCACTATCCAAATTATATATTTTTTTTACAGACATCATTACAAATGGACACTATTGTTTTCATGTAACAAAATAAAATAACATCCAGGAACACATTTTTTTGTAAAAACATATTTTATAAAACAATGCTAACATATGAATTAAATACTGGTTTTTGAAGACAGTTTTATTATAAGTATTCGATCATTCACGAATAACTTGTATTGCACAGTATGCATTAACTGATGTAATTCCCCTGTGTTCCATTTGTATACAAGATCCATTTGATGTAACAAAATTGTACGAAAACGACCAATGATAACTTTAACAGACCATGTATTTAAGTATGTATATAAGTAATTTTGCTCCCTGATATACTGTATTCTTTTTAATTGTTTGAACATTAACCTTTCGTCAATTTGTGAACAAGTCCCTTTGCTTGAACAGTCAGGGCCTTCTTGCGACAATCCGTGTTGTTTGTCAAACAAATCGGACATGCCAATGATAACAGTATTTATTACATACTTAATAATCTTTTTTGTCGTGCAGACAGATGGTGTTACGTGTGCCCATTGTCAAATTGCGTCAAATGGTCGGGTGTAACGTTGCTAGTGTAAGTCTTGCGTCAAATAACTTTGCATCAGTTGTAATCATATTGCGGCGTTATATACGTCGCAAAACATATACCATACAATGCTTTTGTTAAGTATTGTAATTATCGCATTATTTATAATATATATAATATATATTTATATATATATATATATATATGATATTACAGGTGTTATAACATTATTTAATATATTATAATGAAAAAAGAAAAACATGACACCGTCGCACATACAATTATCTTGTCTATTTTCATGGTTTGTAATTGATGTGTGTGTCGGAAGAGATTAAAAATCAGTTTAATCAACAAACGTGATACATATTTTTGTACAATAATTTAATCGAATATATTTTATATCAAACATAATTCGACTTTTGTTACATTAATTCGTGTATAGAACGACATACAGACAACACTTTCTCAACAATGGTGATATTTGCATATGTAACATCTGTACGATAATGGCAAAAAACATGTCGTGTCACAAAACAATCGAGAACTTAGTCAAGATCTCGTAAATAAGATCATGTTATGTATTCATGTACTAAGCGAGAGCGTGACGATATTTGATGTGTTTTGACAAAGTCCAAGTGTATTGCAGTCACTTAGGTTTATACTTAGATACCGAACGGCGTTTCAGAACAATGAATGATTTTGAGGTTATGGCCCGGAATGTTGATATTCCGCGTTCAAAAGACGCTTTTGCAAGTACAAGTTGATATAATTCGACCGTTGTTTCACATCACGGTGCGTATGGTTACCGAATAATGACTGCGTTATTCTGATTGAAAAAAAGACCGTATAGTTAATGAAAACATAGAGGATGACTTATAGCATTAGTAGACAAAGGTACATTTATCGTTCGGTTTTATGTTACTATTTAAGCACGTTTGATAAAAAGGTGGTGTGCACTTTACACAATTATTGACCTACATATACAAATTTGATTTTGCGAAAAGATGCTTTAGTTACAAATATTACGACAAACTGCTATGTGTTTTCATTAGTTTTTACAATTTAAAATAATCTGTAAAACTCGATTCTTTTATTCGGCCATTATCAAATCGATGATGATAATTTAAAAGATAATTGGACTCATTAATTGCACATTAATTATTTGTTAAGTGTATGGAAAATATTGAACATTATTAAAATATATATATACATACGTCTGTAATTTAATAGTTAATTCCCTTTTCTCCAATGTCAATCACTGAAGACATGATGTTTTAGCGCTGCAAAAAGGGGACAATGTCAAATGAAGAAATTACCGTCTTATCATCATCAAACAACCATAAACATCTTGGGGTATCATTAAGTTCAAATGCCAAATGGTCTGATCATGTAAATAATGTTTTTGATTTCTGTTCAAAGAAAATTAATGTTTTTCGAAAACTTTAGTATATATTATCGAAAAGCAACATACTTAAACTCTATCGAACCTTTATTCTTCCAATATTTGAGTATGCTAGTGACGTTTGGGACGGTTGTACTGAATATGAAAGCAATAGGCTGGAAAAATTACAATTGGAAGTTGCTAGAATTGCATGTGGGTTACCCCTCTTCTGTAGTAAAGAGAACTTATATAAAGAATCTGGTCTTGAGCCCTAGCCTCGAGGAGAAAAAGGAAACAGCTAGTAACATTTTCTAAAATTCACTCTCAATTAACACCCTCTTATTTATCAAATCTACTTCAACACCATGTCGGTAGAATATCAAATAACAATCTAAGAAATGAAGAAAATTACTCTTTGTCCCAATCTCGATTAACTCCATACAATGTATTGTATTTTCCATCTACAACAAAATTTTGGAATGACCTTAATATAGATACAAGAGAAATACCTACAATATCTTCTTTCAGATCAGCGATAACCCCACAGTCATCTGTGTGCCCAAAATACTATAATATAGGCAATAGAAAAGTAAAAATTGCTCAATCCAGACTTAGAAATATGTGTAGTAGTTTAAACTATGATCTTTATAGATCAAATCTAATCGTTGATCCATCATTCATCCTTGTGAAAATGCGCGGCAATTTTTTTTTTTAATGTTTAAAATTTGCACACATAAGAGGATCAACCATAAGCAAATTGAACCATAACCTTCATCTTAAATTTTTTCTATGTGGCGAACCCAACATGTCTTTGGATTTTAATGAAATGTTGAAGTAAGATTTTGATATGCAATTATACCTGTATTTTCCTCATTTTGGTTGTGTTTGTATTTATTTTCAAGCAAAGTAATGTAAGTAAAACAAAATACTCGGAGCGTATGCGTGTGACGCAACCACGAGAGCCTCGTTCTTAATGTAATCAAAATGATCAATACCAGGACTCGCTCGATACGAGTGCACCGTACGATATTATTACTTACAATTTACCAAAAAATAAAGTACGATACATTTACTACAGAATCATAGGTTTGAATCAAATTTGTTTTCGAACAGGATTAAATTGAATAATGTATATAATTCACTTTGACCTAAAAACGTGGGAACCGACTTGCTCTACCATATGTATATCACCATTAGGAGAATTGTAAGGTAATGGAGGATTGCGCAATTTGTTAACTTCGTCCCATTCCAGAGACGATACTGATTCTTTGAGCGTTCAGCAAGAAGCACCTTGCAGACAGTTCCTCGGTTTAACGCCTCGTGCGAAACACGATAAGTAAAAAAAGTTTTGGTGTAGCGGTATTAGAATATTCGTCCCTTCCGCATTGCGAAGCAAATGGGTAACACTTTGACCGCGGTTACGCTACAATAGTGCACTGACTTATTGTAGTCGCATTACCTTGTGGCACTAGCTCTTCTTCTGCAGGGTCCGCCGCTGTGTGAGTGATCGGCGTTCTACGGTTTCCTCTCGTATTATTTCAGATAGCCGAACTATCTGATAGGCTAGTGCAAAGTTTACACAAAATAAAATTGCGAGCACAGCGACCACTATGACCAGTTCCGTTCTATCTCCTGCAAGTTCATTAACCTATGTATACATTCAATTATCACTGCAATAAGACCACTAACACAGAATGAACTATCCTCGCCCAAAGAACCCGCTACAGGGACCTTTCCAACTATTACTTGTTTTATTTGCAATGTTTATAACTCGATCGGAGTCATTTGGAGATTGTAAGA
The DNA here is from genome assembly GCA_007657795.1 of Dreissena rostriformis. Taxonomy (NCBI): domain Eukaryota; kingdom Metazoa; phylum Mollusca; class Bivalvia; order Myida; family Dreissenidae; genus Dreissena; species Dreissena rostriformis. Next base: position 45,596 of record VMBQ01003550.1, on the reverse strand, counting down.
AAAGATCGCGAAGGTCCTTCGTAGAAAACAATTACATTCTAAAGCATGAATGGGTTGAAGGTCAGTATGTGATTTCGACGTGAACTCTCATCATCATCTGCATTCAGAAACAAACAACAACCGCGCAATGACAGCGATCGGAAAAGTAATTGTGCTAGCCGTGTATGTAGATAAAACGAAAGCGATATACAAAACATAAATAAAAATGTAATGGCCATATTATTTGTACAATACAAACTGTTAACGCTGTTAGTGTGAATCAAAGTCTAAACTTTTTATGCCGCAATTCTACCTTGAACATATCAATTGAAGTCAATGACATCATATACCGTTATTATATCTTGCATATTTCAGAATCAATATAGTTAACAAAGACAAATGCCACGCTTCATTTTGCAGCACATATTTCAAAACATTGTCTATGTATACATATCGACGATATTAAAAAATATATATTATTATTTATTAAACCAATACTTGATAAGTTATTATAAGAATTATTACGTAGTAAACGCACGGGGATGAACCCAGTTTTAGTTTATACCTGATGTGGGTGTATCCGGAAGACACACACGCAGGTACTTATCGTTTGACTCCCACTCTCATGATGACGTACATGTCACTTTCGAGTCACCATCCCGGTTTGACACACCAGCCAGGCATTGGTTCCCGGGAGAAGCTGGGACACAGGTATGATCCATTTGCCGTGTGGCGTTGGACGTAAACGTCTGCATGTAATTACTGAAAATTAACGCAGCTTTGAACACAATACAGTTCTAACACATTCCAAACCATTCTTTTATATTCTGTTTTTATGAATGCAGTTGAAGACAGTGGTTTTCATATTCCAACATATAATTAAAATTATAAAACAGAAAACCATTCACCTACCTTGTTTATTTAAAGTAAACAATATATTCAATTAAAACAATGTAATGCTTATTTTACAGCAATAATCACGATATACAAACAAAGCATTATATGATAATGATAACATTACTCAAAATTTGACAAGTATTTGATTTAAGCTGTAAACATTTGTAGATTGAAGAGTGAAATATTGACATGAATAATAGCAGTTTCAAACTAACATACATTGTATTGCATAGTTACGCTAACAGTCATGCTAATAAGAAAATAGCATGTAGCAATTAAAGGGCCATTAAAACTATAACTATCCAATACCTTCACATTGAGGCGGTGAAAATTCTAGAACGGAGAAATTGCCGCATCGTACAACTGGGTTGCCTATAAACCGGAAACCTTCAAGACAGGCCATCTCCATGGTTACATTGTACGGTAGATGAGTTTCGTTCCTGTTGAAACGACCGTTTTCAGGCGGAGACGGTTAGGAACATCCTTTCACTTAAATTCAAAACGCTTACATGTGTGTCATATTATACCCAACTAAACAGTACTTATGAAATTGTGACGAAGCATCGTCCATATGTTTTGGTTTCAAACGAGTTTACATCGTGTGCTTATCTTGTTTCTACTTTTATGTTGACTTTATTGATAAAAAAGACAAGAAAATATACCATAAGTAAACCCAATCGATGAACGTTATTATGAATACAAAAATAAAATGTTCATTGCGGTTTAGGCTGTTCACTTACCTCGCTTAATCTCCACGTCCTGCTAATGTCGATAATCTGATAGAAAAATGCATCAACAATAATGTACAAATATAGTAACTACGTGGTAAGCTGCATTCATCTATACTTTAGAAAATATCAATATATGTGGTATCAACGGGTGATAAAGGTTCAAGGAATCCATCATATCGCCTAGAAGCAACCTATTTTGAGTATACGAAGCATGGCTATGGGGTCCGGGGGCACACTGCCAAACTGGAACTTCGTAGATGCATTTTGAAGGGTATGTCATACCTAAACCTCTCAAAATATGAGTGCTTAATATTACCAGCAATGCAGATAAATACCACGTTTTATAAACAAAAATGTGGTTTATTTTGTTTGTGATTTTTCGACTTTATAAATCAATTATACGGGTTATTGCGTAGGCCTATGTACTCCCCTGAAAATTACGGCCTATGAACAACGTTTATCACTGCATCTGGCGGTATAGAGCGAATAATTTTAGCGTCATGTTTGTTTTTTCTTGTCTTTTCAATTTATAAACATGAATATCAAAACACATAAGATGCGTTTGTGCACATTTATATTTACAAAACAACACATACCGTAGCAATATTCGGAACAGTTAGCTTCCTGTTGTGACGTAAAACAATCCTGACGAACATCCGAGCATCGTCGACAACGCCGGAATGATTCTGCCTTATCACAGAACTCCTGTTGCCCGTTCCTTTCATGTGAAGACAGAACTTCTCATAAAGATGAGATTTTATTGGTAAAGTGTTAAGTCATGTCGAATTTGTTTAGCGGACAATGATGCAGACAGTGTGCTTAGCAATTATTTAATGATACATATGCACGTTAAACTATCTGCGCGTATTGCATTGTTCTATCAACGAAACTCTCAACCCTAACATAAAAAATATGTTTTGTGTATGTGTTTTTTTTTTACGGGAACTATTAGTTTGAAATAAAGTTTATGGGGAATAAGTAATATCATTTTTTTAACATCGATCAACAAAAATATTCATTAATTGTAAAAAGACAACATTTTGTTGCTGTTGTTTTTCAAACATAAGGCTTTTTTAACTGTCAAAGCTAAAACAAGCCAATAAAAAACAAGCCCGTTTAAAATAAGTTAGTTTGAAATTATTCACACAAGAACCTGCAATTAGTGAACACTGCAAATAGTGTGCTCGTGTAAAACAAATGTTTTTGTTCGAGAGTTCTAGAGGTTATAGCTATGCTTATTAGTTGATTTTAATCGATTAGTTAGAACACTTCTGTAAAATATATCCAACGGTTATTGTTTTTTTTTGTAGACAATTGCAGCATATAACTTGCCCAGATCAAAACTGAGCTTAGAAAGCTACGTGGAAAAAGGGTTGGCCTTCTGGTTTCTTATTGCATATGTCGTCACAACTGTTGCGTATGTGTTACTTACAAATTGCAGACATCCGCAAATCACTGAAATGGTGGCCAGTTAACCGGTAAAGCCGTTACTACATGAAAAACACATATGGCAACTACGAGCCACGACGTGCCTGTAAGTGTATAACGTATTTTATAGTAAATTGTTTGTTTCCAAAATGCAGTTTATCATAAAAACATTTAAATTCAAGGACAATATAATGAAATGTCTATTTGAAAAAAGACGATTGGGAATGAATTTTTTTTCAGATGACGTTGTTCTAAGTTAAATACCAGATGACAAACATGATCCGGTATGTGAATCCTCGGACCCCTTGATAAACTATATGATGTACGCGTCGTTAGTATTGCAAAAACTGTTAATAAGTTACGGCAATGAAAAAGAAATGTAGCATGATACATTTTGTAGAAAGAGAATACCAAAATGTATGTGTCTTCCTATAAGGACGCGTTTATATGGGTGTTCAATACTGCTTGATATATTCATAGACCGGTTTAAATTACTTTGTAAGTAAAATAGACTGATAACACTTATCCATAATTTGCATGCATATAATACGTGTATGAGGATTGGAGAAATAGCTGATGATTTATATGCAATCATGAAAACGTTGTATTGTCTCTGTTTAATGTTCAACATTATGGTATGATCCTGTACACGACGTGAGTCAGAAACGCTGACATGATACGTTTGTTGCATTTGATAAAACGGACATATTGCGAATAGGCTGGTATAAACATGTGATTACGTCATTTGCTTCAGAACTTCCTTAATAGGAAGTTAAGATAAGAGAGCGATTAGAAAATAGAAAGACGAAGAGGACGATGATAAAGAATGATAGCAAAACTAAATAGCATAGATGAACATTTGTAAAACAATAAATTTTTTAGAGCCTATGATAAACAATGGAACAACTCTAATTTCGCCAATTTACTGTCAACCATACAATGCATGTTTAAATGACTTTATTTAAAGTTTCTACAATCGAAAGAATCTCATAGTGATACTTAAATTGCCAATCCCTTTGCATATGATATGTACGCTATGTTTGGTACAAAGTAAAAAGTCTTATTGTACAACATATGTAATTGTGGATTGTGTGAACGATGTCTCTGTCAGCCATTGCATCTCACAACTGACGCACTACATCTAGGTCATAGCTTGTAAATATGACTTGCAAATGAACGACTTCAGCACTTCTACTCATTTCTGCTAATCTGTTTCAATTATAAATTTAGTAAACTGATATTGCGGGATACTTATTATGAAGTAAATATTTCCCGCTGCTTACATTATCGCAAGAAATCTAGGAAGAAATTGATCTTAAACAGCTACGCCGAAGAAGCAATATCTGATTGCAACTTTTAACTGAGATATGCAAAGGAATGCTGTGTTTAAACTTAATGTGTTGTTTTTAATATGATGCCTTAATTAACAGCATTGAAGTTACAATAAAGAAAATACATTTAATTTTAACTTCTAGTATTATAACGAACCCACTATTTTAAAATACCTGTAATTTGAGCTCTATGAATGTAATACTGTGGGAAAAGATAGTATTTTGACGTTTATTCTAGTGTTTAACACACATACATGCTTGATTGTACGGTACAAATGGAGGTGTTGACTCATATTTTTAAAACGTTAAATATTACCACTTATATTTAAAAATAACTATTTAAAGGCCCTATAAAGGTGACGATCCGTAATTATTTACCGATTTTTAAATATTGTTTTCATATTTAATTTATAAAGGTTATCAAAAAACAATATAATTTATATATGCTATGGACATTACCATAACAAATTTAGCAAAACAACTTGCTTTGAGCTCAAAATCCAGTGTCCTCCAAGTCATTATTTAAATAGCTGTTTACTCGGGAAAGTGAAAGTGACTCAGGTCACCAAAAATATATCATTGATTTTCAACGTTTTCCGGTATCACTCACAAAGTAGGTCTCGCCTAAATGGTTAAAAAAAATAAAAAAATAAATAAAAATAATAATAATAATAATAATAATAATAATTATAATAATAATAATAGTAATAATAATAATAATAATAATAATAATGATAATGATAATAATAATAATAATAATAATAATAATAATAATAATAATAATAATAATAATAATAATAATAATAATAATAATAATAATAATAATAATAATAATAATAATAATAATAA
>VMBQ01003550.1:4502-37471 GCA_007657795.1 Dreissena rostriformis | reverse complement strand
TTACTAGACTACTACCTAGACTATTGTATATACTGATTAGTGTATACAAATTAATTGTGTGATAAGGCGTTAGTTTTCATGCAGGGACACTTAATCTCTTAATATTAGTGCAGTGGCCTTAGAGTCGTTGTTCAATAAAAAAAATTGTACAAAATATAAATCACAATATACTTGTATATACACAATGATACTTATTATAATTTTAGATGCAATACCTAATTATTTAATAAACATGCACAATTTGACATAAATGATGAATCAATAAATAATGAAGCATATAACAGTGTCTAAAGCACTCAAATTGCAATGAAAAACAATGTCCGATCTTCTATCCAACGGCGAAATAACGGGATCCTCGGGACAAGTGCACTATCGCGCGGTCATCAAGTAAATGTGTATTAAGCTCATTTCATTTAAAGCATGCTATGTGATCACACTATTCAAACACACACCCGGGTGTAATATGTGTGTCCATGGACAGTTCTTTTATAATGGCCATGTAGAATACCTTTCCATAGGAGACTGTATTCTTTCTCCGTGCGTAGAAATCATCGACGTCTGGGAAGTCAAAACACGTTGGGCGCCATTGTCGCCGGCCTAGTCAGCCCTTCGTGGGTTTATTCACAAGCAACAAACTTGGTGGTTTCGTGACTATATTGTTTGCAGACTTAGATGATTATGTTATGATCTGCAACAATGCACAAATCTTAATATATCATGATAAACATAATAACAACATAAAACGATAATAAAAGATAAGCCGTTAAACAATACAAACAATGCAAACGATGTGATATTCATTAATCATTGTATCATTTCAATTATAATAATACAAATTATACTAATAATACTAATACTTATAATGATAATAAGAAGAATAAGAATAATAAGGAATATATAACTATAATAATAGAGTTTACCTGCAGATATACATATTTATGTCTGCATTCAACGTCAGCACAGATAAAGGCGTCTGACCGTCAGTGTAAATCTGGTCTATGTGAAAGTGGCGGCAAGGATTAGGTTTCTCGTGAATAAACCGGTGTTAGTAGTATTTGTTAGTAAGGCTACACATAACCATTAATGACTATATACGCACTACGAAGATAGACTATATAATCTACATATATGTGGCATCTTGACGATAACAATATTATTAAATTATCACCCTATGACATTGGGGTATCATTTAGTTCAAATGCCAAATGGTCTGATCATGTAAATAATGTTTTTGATTCCTGTTCAAAGAAAATTAATGTTCTACGAAAACTTTAGTATATATTATCGAAAAGCAACATACTTAAACTCTATCGAACCTTTATTCGTCCAATCTTAGAGTATGCTAGTGACGTTTGGGACGGTTGTACTGAATATGAAAGCAATAGGCTGGAAAAAATACAATTGGAAGTTGCTAGAATTGCATGTGGGTTACCCCTCTTTTGTAGTAAAGGGAACTTATATAAAGAATCTGGTCTTGAGCCCTAGCCTCGAGGAGAAAAAGGAAACAGCTAGTAACATTTTATAAAATTCACTCTCAATTAACACCCTCTTTTTTATCAAATCTACTTCCACAACATGTCGGTAGAATATCAAATTACAATCTAAGAAATGAAGAGAATTACTCTTTGTCCCAATCTCGATTAACTCCATACAGTGTATTGTATTTTCCATCTACAACAAAATTGTGGAATGACCTTAATAAAGATACAAGAGAAATACCTACAATATCTTCTTTCAGATCAGCGATAACACCACAGTCATCTGTGTGCCCAAAATACTATAATATAAGCAGTAGAAAAGTAAACATTGCTCACACCAGACTTAGAAATATGTGTAGTAGTTTAAACTACGATCTTTATACATCAAATCTAATCGTTGATCCATCTTGTTCTTGCGGAGCTCCTTGTGAAAATGCGCGGCATAACTTTTTTGAATGGTTAAAATTTGCACACATAGAAGTATTAAACATAAGCAAATTGAACCATAACCTTCATCTTAAATTTTTGCTATGTGGCGAACCCAACATGTCTTTGGATTTTAATGAAATGGTGTTCAGGACGGTACAGACATTCATAGCAGGCTCAAAAGGGTTTTAAGTTTTGTATGAAATTGTCAATAACATACAATAGAAGATAACTAATCTCAATAACTTAACAATTGTTTACCTACTTTCATGTTTATTAATCTGTTTATATGTTATACTAACTGATTATGTTGTTGAACTATTCATAATGTATTTTAGTAATTTATGTTATATTGTTATCTGGGAGAGGATCCAGATAATGTTGCAAAAACTTGTAATCCCATCCCATGTATATTTGATGCAATAAATACGTTTAAACTAATGAAGAAATTGCGCAAAAAAAGACATGCCATACACTCCGTAAAACATAAAAAATGCAAAGTCGATTTTAGTAACCGTTTTAGGATCCATGCTTATACAATCAGTACAAAGTGTCACTCAAAACTGAACAAAAGTAACGCATTTTTGTTAATGGCGGGGAACTGAAGTGCGGCGGTCTTTAAGGAATGATATTTTGTACGATACGCAGGCTTGGTTATTATTCAAAATGTCTGTTTAATGTATGGTTAATGTATGTTTTTATATTATTTGTGTACAATTACTTTTTTTAAGTTACATAATTGAAGAATCTCTTTTTTATATAAAATTTAATATTCTCTGCAATACCATAAGTGCTCATGTTGTCCAGTTGATTTTTTATCCCAGGTCGCGCTAAGTGTTTTTAACACGCTGCAATCAGTGGCATGGACTGTTCAAGAAACAACATCTCGCTGGGCTTACATGCGAATGAATATTCAGAAGATAGAATCTATTCGTGTTATATAGGATAGTGATTTGTTACAGTAATTGGACTGCGATATTTGCAATATTAGCATAGGCCCTTAAACGTATTTTTAACATGTAATCAATCAATGTTATAATAATTGTATAATATTACAATACACGTATACTCCAGGATCGGGTTGCCTATTGACGCAACAGGATTGTTTCCCCTCTACGGCCTTCAATCAATGATATGTCAGCTGCGATGGTTAAACAACTTTCAATAAATTGTGGTGATATTGCATTTCGGTTGTTCGTTTGGAAAAACAAATGGTGAGCAATTACATTTTTTATTTCAATTGTTGTAATTATTGGCAACGAACGTCCTTTCTGTTCTATGATTTTAATAAATCGTACATTGTATAGTATCCGGAGATCAAAATCAAATCGGATATAAATGTACAACCTGTTTGTCTTTTCATGATTATTTGTATTGTTTTCAGCCTAACGTTCGTGTTGCGTTATGTCTCTGACCGTCAGTCTGAATGTCCTTCAGTCCGAACGTACATGCTTTTTTTCTACCAACTAATGTCGACATTACAAAAATATGCTATTTTGATAGATAGTTTTCTGTTAAGAATTCCATCCTTTACTATACTATAATTTAGACAAGGGATGCAACTCGTATTGGCGATGAGGACGCGGTTCTCAACCAAGAATTCAGTCTGTCAAATGCATATTAATACAAATTCATGTCATCGGTTGTTCATTTCTTTATTAAAAAAGGTTTTGGTAAAAGACACATATCAAATACAGGTGGTGGCTAATATTTAGTACGTGCACGCGGCAAAGAGAGTGAAAGTGAATACCGGTACAATGGTGGCAGCACTTGACGACGGTCTGTACTTGGAAGATCATGTCAGTAACTCCAGCTGTACGAAGACTGCTTATAATACATTTCACTATATATATGAATTATTTATAAACGGAAATTTAAATACATTGACTGATTACAATGTCCATTACAATAAATACAGCATAACTTAAATGTTTAATATGCGCTGGATACACTCACACTGTCATGGCGAAAGCAAGCACCAACTCTGGAAATATAAGCGTCCCGCTCATTATATATCTACTAAATGTCTGTCGAGTGTTTGATGGAAAGGCATAGTGACAAATTTCGATCGCATCGCCGGGTTAATTATTACGAAGGTGTGGAACCTCTAAATATTTATATTATTATCGTTACATCGAATCAAAACATAATTAAACGGTCCTGCTTTGGTAATGATTGTCATAAATGATTTTACAAACAACGACCGATGGGAATCGCCTACGCTTGTTCTAACACGGCTGGCTGTCTATCTAGCACCACAATATTGTACTAACTGAAGCTTACTAATTGCCTTCCAGCGCTTTTAATTCAAGGCAAATATGTCCTACAATAAATATGTTGTATAAGTGAAAACCGTCTGGAATAGTGTTCATTTTAATAGATTAATACTCATTATTTAAACGAATTGTTCTAATTGTTTAAACTTTATTAAAATAAACGCTTGTATTATATGTTATTATTGTCTCATCGCATGCAAATGGTGTGTTCGTATTCTCACACAATAAAGGTATTGTGAATGGTTAAATGCAGCATGGTTTTGATCAATGTGTACACAATATTTACATTGTTTTTGGTAACGGAGTTGTTTCATTTGCAGAATGTGTCATGCCTACCTGAGTAAAAAAAAAAACATTATGTGCGGCGTGAACACTATGAATTATACCTGTTATTACATTTTAAATATCTCTTCTACGTTATCTATTATCTTTCCAATGAAAAGCAAAACCTAGAGTCGCTCTGTATCTGATTATTCATGCATGAAGAATATGCTTTACGAACATTGGGTGAAAATCACATAATAATAATGAATATGAAATGTGGAAATGTCAGACACTTTGGCCCAAGCTCTCTGAGCACATTTGTGTGGTCGCTGTTACGTTCGCTCGCGATAGTTTTAACGTGCGCACACGATAGTTGTGAAGTGCGCACGCGATAGCTACAACGTGCGCACACAATAGCTAGCGCGTCCGCACGCAGTAATTTCGCAATCAAAATGTGTTCAATTTTGTTATATGCGCACTAAGCAAATTGGTCCATGTCCATTTTTTATAATTGCTGATCTGATACGTATTCTCATTGGTCATCTATCGTGTACGCACATAAAAGCTAACGCGGGCGCACCTCATAGCTATCGCGTGCGCACGTATAAGAGATCACTAAATAAAACAATGCTCGTGTCCCCATTATGCCTCCGACAAGTCTTGTCAAAACATGTTTAAACAAATTCAATATTTTGACTATTGTTGATAAGTAATTGGAATATAAATCTCATCGACTAATGATATGTGGACCAATGACGACAACTCACGTGAGCCTCGTTCTGTGAAAAGGGGGCTTAATGCATGTGCGTAAAGTGTCGTTCCAGATAAGCCTCTTTCCGCCTGAACTGGATTTTTGCTAAGAAGAGATTTTTGTAAACGAAAAAATATAATAAACGCGGAAAGTGTTGTCCCTGATTAGCCTGTGCGGACTGCATAAGGTAATCTGGGACGACACTTTACGCACATGCATTAAACCCCCTTTTCACAGATCGCGGCCCATATTATTGGTACTCAAAATTTCAGATCAGCAAAATATGGTCATTTGATCAGTAAAGGATGCTTAAACCACCACGTTTGGTGGGTATCATGAGTTCATCTGTTAATGATATAAGCCGAATGATGTTACACAAACACTTTCTTGTATAACCATATATGCATGACATGGATCATTGGTATGATTGCCGTGACATGTAAGTGTTTCATTTTGTCGTTACCAATTTTGAACTGTTTCATAGCTGCGGACATGTTTATAAGCTGTATTGGGTTTCTTTGAAACAATGTACATCAATGTGTTTTAGTAGCTTAAGTGACGCACTATTGTTATTCAAGAAAGTGCATTAAATAATAAAGTTTATCTCCGTAAATAGTGAACAAATAAATCAGACAGTCACCATGCTGTCAAAACAGCCCCTTGTATTCCTTCTCTGCGCGAAACACCTAAGTGTGTGAAGGTTTGAATCAAGTTAAAATTCATGAAATAAGACACTCGATCAAAGGACGAGATGACATAACAATCCTGCTTGTGAGTAATCTCTATGAGCGATGGGATAATATAATTAAAATGATATGCATTACTTGGTGCGAGGTAATTGTGTGTTATGTATTGCAGTATGTGGTTTGTATTTTTCTTTCGAATATCACTGCGATCAACAACGTGACACATACGATGGGGCAGACGCAGTGTGTTTGTTAAAGATCTTTAATTAGCAATTCACTATATATGCACATAAGTTTCAACTAAACTAACTGACGGTCATTAATATGAGTATCATTTACCACGTTAGACGATCGCGTATTGTTCACTTTGGAAATTAGACTGCGAGAGAATTTTTAGTCTCTATACAAGAGGATCTTAAAAACTACCGTTTAATAAACAAAAATAAGCGAATGACATCTTCAGTAAATGCTTGCAAAAATATTTAAGGTACGTTTTTATGCATTGGTATTTTACATCACAATATAATGTGAAAATGGGGTTTAATGCATGTACGTAAAGTATCATCCCAGATGGACTGCAAAGGCTAATAAGAATCTACACGTTCCGCTTTCATGATATGTTTCGTTCAAAGAATGTTTCTTGTTAGCAAAATTAAGTTTAGGCGGAAAGTGTCGTCCCTGATTAGCCTGTGCGGACTGCACATGCTAATCTTGGACGACACTCTACGAACATGCATTTAACCCCGTTTTCTCAGAGCGCGCCTCAAATAGAGACTGTTGTAAAGTCCCAATGTTCACGGACGTCTGTTTAAGACGACCTAATGTGCAGCGTGTAGCGAGTGTTGAGATGACGTCATTTACTTCACTTTGGAAACCGGGCAAACTCTTTGTCCGGAATACACTTGGAGAATTTTATCTGCGGAAGAAGTAAAATTTTGTAAAAATGTATACATAACTTTATTGTGACAAGGATTGGTGTACTGTAATATTCTCTGTACTGATCGAGTAAATGTACTGTAGAGTGTTTAAATAAACAACCTATGTGTATTAGATACATGACAAAAACAACAACAGCACCACCTCACATGTACGCACCTCTTGCACGTAGCCTATAAAGCTCTTGACCCCGTCCTCGTTTCGACACTGGGCGAACCTCAGTCCTCCACGGTCTATGATCACCGGACCTGCAAACAATGAACTAGCGAATACTTGGTGAATATCAAATAAGCATCGTTATGGGAAAACTGGGCTTAATGTATGTGCGTAAAGAGTCGTCGCAGATTATCATTTGCAGTCCGTACAGTTTTCTGTTTTTGACCACGCTGAATATGCTGCAATCATGTGACCACATTGCGATTTGTATTCTGTTTATTACTGAACGTGTTAGCCAAATCCTTTTTATATAACATATTCTTAGATTTAAAAAAACGTCTGTGTCGTAAAAGGGCATAAACAGTAGGCATTATGGCATAATGATGTTATTTTAGAGATTAAGACTACGCAATACATAAATGTACATTACTCTTAGAACATAACAATTTTATAAACATTTCATTTATAGGCTAAAGTCTGATAATTTGCTGGTAAATACGGGCCTTAGTGGCACAACGACATACCGGTCCTAGGGACTATACTCTCAAATTCCGGCTTCCCTGCTTGAGACACAAACACGCCAACGTGGCTCGGTGTATGGATGACCTTCAGCAACAGGTCTTCATTTAGCTGTAATAAGAGCAGCTGGCGCCTGTATTATCAAGGGTTTTACGGAAAATGTAAGTTGAGACCAAAGTAAAGACCGCAATTTAAGCTCACTTTAAATATAAAGGGTTAATCAAAATGTTATACAAGTGCAAGTGACGTAGTGTTATGAAATGAATAGAAATACTGAAATTAACTTAAGACTTAGGTATTTGCTTAAGTGATTATACTTCTTCAGAATATGTATCGTTGCTTGAATTTGTGGTTTGATATTTGAAAGGACGGCCTCATGTCATGTTTGGTGAAAACGTTAATATATGATTTTGAAAAAATTAACACGATTACCATTCACTGTATACTTGTAATTGTGATCTGTTTGTATAATAGGTTAGATGGTGTAATTTATAATCGTTAACATTCGTTTTTATTAAAGATGGACCTCAACAATCGATCGATGCTTTGCTGCCAATGTAGTTATATGCTATTTACAAACAATAATTAAACACGAAATCAACACATATTTGATGTGATTATTGATGTTCTCATACCGTTAGGTTTTATGATAACACGCTGCTGATGTACTTATTATTTCACATTTAAAGGATACTTACATTGTATGAGATATTAGCAAAGCTGATTCCAGCGACCAGGACGTTCATAACATTGCCAGTGTTGGGCCGGACATCCTCGGACAAGCTGACCTCCAGACTGGGCACTTCACCTGTAAAGAAAGGATGAACTATAATTGAGCCTCACTCTGTAAAAAGGGGGTTTAATATATGTGCGTAAAATGTCGTTCCCGGTTAGGCTGTGCAGTTCGCACAGGCTAATCAGGGACGACATTTTCTGCTTTGATTGTATTTTTCGTTTAAAAGAAGACTGTTCTTGACGAACATCAAGTTTAGGCGGAAAGTGTCGTCCCTGATTAGCCTGTGCGGACTACACAGGCTAATCATTGACGACCCTTAACGCTCATGCATTTCACCGCGTTTTCTCAGAGAACGACTTAATTATTTTATAATGAATATACCGATACAAATTATAAAAGGCTGTATGTATAAAATATTTTTATTTATCTATGTGTAACAAAAATGATATAATGTTATTAGCTGTAGACAACACTTAGTACAATATCGTCTTAACAGCGTTTAAAGCCAAGTATTCTTTTTCGGTACGGCTATGTATACACAGATGCCAACGTTATACTTCATTGAACACACTATAACTTCAACAACGTGTTTGAAATACATGGTGTTCCAAATCCGACAATGTAATTCTCAATTAGAAGAGCACGTTTTCCTCAAAAAAAGTATTCAGTTATTACAAAAACATTATTAGTATCAATAATCCACTCACCCTCGTAGTAACAGCTCGACACCAGCACCTGTTTAGTTGTCGGTTCCCCTGTAGGACGGACACGAATCTAAAACACAACTTGATCAGACTGTTCCTATTCACTCTAAGACCTGTATTGATTTGTTACGACGAAACATTGGAATTACCGTACAATAATGATGATGATGATTTTTAACTGGTTAAGTGGATAAAGATGTTTATTTTTACCATTGCTAATGATCAGAACGAAGAGGAAGAGAAGGTAGATAGTGATGACGGAGCTGACAAGCGCGGAATTACTTTACTGACGACTTGTGTGCGCTAAAAACGGTTCAAATGCGACCTACGGACTTGGAGAAGAAATTCCACTGATAAAATCAAACCAATAGCCCACCTCTAAATAGAACATCCAGAGGTCCTGGGAGCCATAGAACGGGATGTTGATTCCATCGGCGCCGTTCCAGAGGACGCTGGTCATGTTGCCGACACCGGTCTCTCCCTGTCCGTGGCTCCCGATCATCAGCAGCGCCGCAGTGACGCTACCACGGTTCCTGAGGCCCGGCGGCAGGAAGTGTATCGCCATCGCGCAGCCCACTGCAGGGGGAGACATGGACCATGGGTAAATGAGAAGAAGTGTACATGTTTGGCCTCGCTCTTGGGAAACTGGGCTTAAAGCATTGGTGTTAAGCGTCGTCAACGATTAGCCTGTGCAATTCGCAAAGGCTAATTAGGAACGACACTTTCCGCTTGTATGTGCTTTTGTTTAAAAGAAGTATCTTCTTAGCAAAAATCAAATAAAGTCGGAAAGTGTCGTCCTTGATAAGGAGTGCACACTTATCTGTGACGACATTTTACGCACTCGACGAGTCGCATTGAACACCGTTTTCCAAGAGCAAGACTCATTTACATTCATTGTATGATGCAAGCTCAAATGATGCGTACCACTCATTGCAGGTTTCATTTTAAGTTATGTACATCTAAGTCATGATCGAACTAGTAAGTTTGAATATTACCCGCAAATCACGAGGCAATATCCTGAGATCAGCAAAGTGACTTGTACATGAATGATGGCAATCATACACTAGGTAAATTATGTCACGGTACCGAACTTAAGCGGAAATGGTGATTAGCTATGAAAGCGGCCCGGTTAGCTAACTCGGTAGCGCGATCAATTTGATAGCAGGAAGTCACTGGTTCAAGTCCCGGGCCGTTTACAAATATGGCAAGTATAAAGTGATATACACATAGCGTTGCCTCGACTGGTGAACTGGTGTTGAGTCGGTAACTGATACATGGGTACTTATGAGCATCGTTAGGAGAAAACTGTGCATTAATGCATGTGTGTATAGTGTCATCCCAGTTTAGCCTGTGTCGTCCACTCAGAACAATCAGGGACGATACTTTCCGCCTAAACTTTATGTTCGTTTAGAAAAACTTCCTTTCAACGAAACATTCATTACAATTGGAAAGTGTCGCCCCGGATTATCCTGAGCGGACTTCACAGGCTAATATGGAACACCACTTTACGCATTATGCATTAATCCAGTTTTCCCAAAACGCGGCTCATAGTTCTTTCCTTCTATTGAACGCTGTTTATATAGCCAAATCATCTCCACGTACGGACAGGTGAGCTGGGGTTTGGTTAGGTACTAATATGTTATTTCCAACTAGTGAACGCTATCCACGTACCGACAGGTGAGCCAGTAGTTGGCCTGGTATCAACGACACATTGACACTCGTTGCTGTTGAACACGGTCCCCACCCCACACGACATCTCGGTCCCGCCGTGAGCGTCTAGGTACTTGAATTTCGTGACGTCACCGGAGATCGCTTGAAAGCGACACTCTAAATATATAGATGCAACTGTTATGTGTTATAATTTCAGTTGGGTAAGAGAGATTTTCATGTATAGTAACATTTTGCATTATCGTTGTTTATGCGCTAATTATTAACTCCTATCTTTATGTAGATATACCAAACATAACGCTATACTAACTAGATGCATCTGAACTCAACATTGTAGTTTATTTTATTTTGTTTCAACATTCTTTTAGAAACATCTTAAGAATACAATTCGCATGTTCCCGCATCAGGATAGGAGATATGAGATTTAAATGTATGCTACACATTTTAATATCGTAATAAAAAAAGAGAACATGTTCACTGATAGCTTCGCTCTTGATATATTACATTATACGGCTGACAAAACACATTAATAGTATGTCGACTGACAATAACTGTGAGGTCTATATCCCGCACCTTCTAAGTATCCCAATGGACAGCTATCCAGCGCACAGGAAGTGGTCCGAGACTCCACGCAGCCCCTGGCGGTCGGACTGTACTCCTGTCCCGACATGCAACAAAATGGATCCGCCAGACCTGATAGAGAAGGCAAAAACATGCGCAGTATAAGCGAGGCTTGGCGGTGAACTGTTGGGATTGGGGCTTTCCGGTTAGTGCAGTCGTTTTACACGCGTTTCGAAACAAGGCAACTCATATTAAATTCTCGCGAACGGCTTGAGTGAGAAGTTTGTTTTGTGGTTGCCATAACCAACATGAAGGACTTTCTCATGTTATTCTCTTTCCCTCCACAGCCTAAGACCACATCAAATTTAATAACCTCTCAGTAAAATATTAATAAATAAATTCGTAATGACTGACTCTGGAAAGGTTAAAAGTTAAAAGGGACAAGTTCCTTTTATCGTAAAATGCAGACCTTCATGCGACTGGACCTCTTTTACTTCAAAATGCATTCACATACATGCGTCGATATGGGGTTGTCCGGCAAGCGAAGTGATTGGTACACTCGCTTGTTATCTGACTCATTTGAGTGCGGTTGGTGGTCAGACTAAATGACAAGTAGAGGTTTCGTCTTAAAAAAATATCCAACAGCGAAAGACCGCAAGAAATGTAGAAATTGTTCAGCACACCCTATTTAGATTGAAACTGCCCGTTGCACTATGGGTGATACAATAATTTAGTGGCGCAGATAAATATCGATATAAACAAACAATACTATGTATGTTATTTGTTAATTGCAATATGTAGTTGTGTGCAGTACAGCTTAAGTGAATGATTCGCAAACAAACAACTTTAATAATGTATCGTTTCTTTTAAATATGACNGTCCCTGATTTGCCTGTGTGGAGTGCACAGGCTTAGCTGGGACGAAAATTTCAACACATGCATTAAACCCCCTTTTCACAGAGCGAGGCTCATATGTATAATATGGGCACAGAAAAAGCGAAGTCGGTAAGAGGGAAATTATAAGGCACTGTAACACTAATCTTTTAGTACGATGGGCTCTACCAAAGGAAAATGAGTTGTTTTTAAAACAACATTTATATTTGGTAAAACATTAAACATGTATAATAAGTATATAGTTAATAATATAATCCAATCAGTTGCCGCCATGCGTACAACCTCCAATATTCGTATAACTCGACCTTCCAATATTTCACCGTATTGGATGTGCATTTCAAAGTTGAGAAGTATGTTTGATTATAAATTCAAGTTCCAGCTCTATATTTGGTTTCTCCATTTAAAGAGACACGTAGAACAGTGCAGGTTATATAGACAAGCAACGTTTTCTAACTGCAAAAAGGAACGGACAGTTAATAAGAAAGGTAATATTTTAAATCTGCGTTTAATGTGTTTCTATGTGTATCTTAAGATTAAGTTAATTAATTGTTCCGATATTTATTTATTCTGATTGACATGATTTTATTTATGACTGATAAAATGTAAATGATTTTAAATATATGTGTGACATGCCAATAATTATTACAAATATTGTGAATGCTCAATGCATTAGTTGTATTTCATCCTATGCATTTCTTCATAAAATTAAACAAATGAACACTTTTTTTGAAATTGACATACTAAGTTGTTGAAAACTAATGGGTAATACAAGTTTGACGATCCATTTCATTGTTGAAGGCTTTTCTTATCGGATACCCTTTGTAATATTTCTAACGCACTAGAATTCAATTAATATAATGTCACATTACATCACGCACTATCACTATCTATTTATCAATGTGTTGATTGTTATTATAATTTTCTGACATTACAAAGTATTGAAACTTAACTGATCTCATGAATCTCACCGAGAAACAAATGGCAATATTGTGTTATTCATCTAGCCGAGTATTTCTTTCTTGTTTTAGATGCAGGGGACACATCGAGTACTCCTAGAGTTGTACATGCTTGCGTGTTTGGCGCCGTACTGTTTCGTTGCCTCAAGTGCCAGTCTTACTGATGTCATGTGCACCAAAGCGTGTGATAATACCGCCAACGTATATTACCTCCAGATCTGCAAGAAATGCGTGGCCAATCCCCCACTGAGTGCTGGCATGTGCATCAAAGCTTGCGATAGTACCACCAACGTATATTTTCTCCAGATCTGCCAGAAATGCGTGGCCAATCCTACATTAAGTGATGTCATGTGCATCAAAGTTTGCGATAGTACCACCAACGTATATTTTCTCCAGATCTGCCAGAAATGCGTGGCCAATCCTACATTAAGTAATGTCTTGTGCATCAAAGCTTGCGACAATACCGCCTCCATATATTACCTCCAGATCTGCAAGAAATGCGTGGGATAATACCTTCCGCATACTTTTTCGCCTGATCTGCTAGACATGCGTGGGAAGTCTTCAACCTACTGGTTTATTTTACATCAAAGCGTGGATCAAAACATTCTCTACTTACTTTATGCTTATCTGCATCGCCCGAGTGGTAAATACGCTACGTACTGACGACATGTGCATCCATGGGTGCGGATACACATTCACCACTCAGTTAAGGGCCATTTAAAAAAAAAATATCCAGCATATAATGACGACAACTGTCTTAGTTTACCATATATTAACCTACATGTAGGACATACACTTTTTCCTTTGTTATTATTGTCTGCAAAATCATACGAACAGTCATATATGTGGTGATATGTTTATTATAACTTTTGTCAAGTTGTATTGTATTCTCTTATTTTTTTATTTACAGGTAACTGTTTGTTTAGGATTCTGAATGTTCTCTTGTTTGTATTGTAAGCATGTTAGTGTTACCTGCATGTGTCGGTGGGTTTATTTAGTAAATAAAAACTGTTCTTTAGTGTTTTACTATGCTGATTAATTTACCACGCGCCAGCTTTCAATCAAAGATTGTCTAGTAGAAATATGTTCATAGGGCACAGTCGGTTTTCGTGTCTAATGCTTACCAAATGTAACAATATTGGAATTAAGCCACATACATACTCAAAATTAACGAATATTTCGTAAAATGCTGCGTTGAATAAAGTTAACCCTTAAAACATCAGTGTTCCTTATAGCAATAGCCAAAATTGCATTTCTTGATGTGGTTTGGAAACAGAGATGTAAAGAGATACTGTTTTATATATTTATGAAACAATATATTCAACACATGTTCATGTACCAATTGAGTTTTCGTGTGTCGTATGGATATGATATCGTTGCGGGAAATTAATTATAAATATATTAATTTATGTAATATATTGTGAAACAAAAAATAAAAACGAGCAATGTGTATCTCTAAATCTCTGTTACCATACCACATATAGCGTTGCAATTTTTACCCGTGTTTTGCTGGGCGACAACCCAGAAGATGTGCTGATGTATCGATATAAATTTAGTTGATTGTCATTGTTAACATTCGAGATTTTCCGCGCCTGCACACTGAATGTTTGGCAAAAGGACTGATTACGTTAACGTAAAACGTATGCATACAGGCATGAGTTTAGTCAATAAATTGATAAGATATAATCCGATATAAAAATTGCAAAACTTAAATTATAATTTAAATATATCGTATTTAGTACCAATATTGTTTATAAATAAATTCTATTTCATACTTATACAAACTACTAGTTATTCATTAACACCCGAGTTAAAGTGGGCTCAATACTGAACACATACAATTCCACTATTTAATCGAAATAAAACATTTATATAAATTAGTCGTACAATTTATTGTACAATGGATTGCACAAATAAAAAACCTAATAAATTAGTTAAAACCGTATCGATCGTAAACAAGGCGAACCAAAAATCCCCATAACACCCCGTCTCTCCATTCATAGCGACACGTAGGGAGTGTAGGGTATATAAACAAGCAACGTTGTGTCGCTACAACAAGGAACGGACCATTGATAAAACAAGGTAATAACGTAAGTCTGTTTTAATGTATTTCTATCTTAAGATATATTAAGATAGTTAACTAGTTATTTTGTGCTGTTTGACATTGAGCGAGAGTTAATGTACACTTAAGTCTGCTTTTCATGGGTGTATATCTTAAGATATTTTAAGAGAGTTTACTAGTTATTTTGTGCTGTTTGACATAAAGCGAGCGTTAATGTACGACTCTTAAAATGTAAAATATTTCAAGTATATGTGTGTAACACAAAACATTAATACAAACATTTTGTTTTCAAATGCATTTATTATATCTCAACATAGGCATTTCTTCATAAAGTTAAACAAATGAACAATAACTTAAAATTGGAATACTGAAGTGTTGAATAAAAGTTTGAATACCAGTTTGACATTCCCTTGCAAAGTTGAAAGCTTTTACATATCGGGCCTCCTGCGCTATATTTATAACCCATTATAATTCAATAAATATTATGTGAAATTGTATGGCGCACTTAAATGAATATTTATGTAGTAAGGTGTTGATTGTTTACAGAATGTTCTTACCTCACAAAGTATTGAAACGTAATTGATATGTGGAATCTCACCAAGAAACCAAAGGCAACAGTTGTTGTTCATCTAGCCTAGTATTTCGTGCTTGTTTCAGATGCAGCGAACACGTCGGGTACTCCTACAGTTGGCCGTGCTCGTGTGTTCGGTGCCGTACTGTTTCGGTGCCTCAAGTGTCATTCTTACTGATGACATGTGCATCAAAGCGTGCTATAATACCAACTATATTTCCTCCAGATCTGCCAAAAATGCGTGGGAAATCCGGCAACAACTGCTAAAATGTGCATCACAGCTTGCGATAAAAGAAACATCGTTCATATCCGCCAGATCTGCCAGAAATGCGTGGGCAATCCTCCACGTAGTTCTGACATGTGTACCAAAGCTTGCGATAATCCCAACTCCGCAGATTACCTCAAGATCTGCCAGAAATGCGTGGTCAATTCTTCACTTACTTATGGCATGTGTATCAAAGCTTGCGATAGTCCCAACTCCGAAAATTACCTCAAGATCTGCCAGAAATGCATGGGCAATCCTCCACTTATTGATGAAATGTGCGTCAAAGCCTGTAATACCTACTCTGAACATTACCGCCAGATCTGCTAGAAATGCGTGGGCAATCCTCCACGTAGTGATGGAATGTGTATCAAAGCTTGCGATAGTCCCAACTCCGCAGATTTCCTCAAGATCTGCCAGAAATGCGTGGGCAATCCACCACTTAGTGATGTAATGTGCTATAAAGCCTGTAATACCTACTCCGAAAATTACCTCAAGATCTTCCAGAAATGCGTGGGCAATCCTCCACTTAGTGATGTCATGTGCGAGAAAGCTTGCGATAAAACCACCTCCAAATATTACCTCCAGATCTGCCAAAAATGCGTGGGATAATACCTTCTGCACACTATTACGCAAGATCGGCGAGAGATGCATGGCGGGTTTTCAACCTACTGGTAAAATGTGCATCACAGCGTAGCAACACATTATCTACTTACTATCGGTCAATCTACAACACCCGCGGGTCCATCTGCCTCGCACGGACGAAATGTGCATCCATGGATGCGCAAATACAATTGACGCTCAGTTTAGGGCCATTTTTTAAAAACGCCTATTCAGCATATGATGCGAAAAACTGTGTAAGTTAACCAGATATTAACCTACATGTAGGAACTAAACTTGTTTATGTGTTATTATTTTCTGCAAACATATATATGCACACACATTAACTTTGATGATATGTTTATAATTACTTATGTCTAGTTTTATTTTTTCCCTTATTTGTATTTACCGGTATATGCTTGTTTAGGGTTCTTTCTGAATGTTCTCTTGTTGTATTGTAAGCGTCTTAGAGTTGCCTGCATGTGGGTATATATATATATATATATATATANGTGTGTTTATATTGTGAATAAAACTGTGATTTTGCGATTCACTATGCTTATTAATTAACCACTCGACATCTGATAATCAAATGATCTGATAAGCCCGCAACCAACCAATCAGATATCAATATCCAAAACATCCCTTATCAGCGCCTTATCCCTGTCATGTTTGTCCTACAAACACCGAGTGTCGTAGAAGTCGTATTTGCGTTTCATTTAACCTTAAGTCTTTCATTAAAGTTGACTTTGTTGAGTAAAATTCGTTATATGTCATCAAACAAACTATTGTTAATACAAACAAGTCATGGACGGAAACTGTTACACATAATGACATATACTCAAATATGGATAAAACAATCGACCTGTATGCCATATCGTTAACAGCAGCGAAAATAGAAAAAAGTTGTATTTTAAAGAAAAGATTGATGTCATCAAGGCGAGTAATGAAAAATCTCAACGCTAGTTGGCCAATTTGTTCGGAATTGGAAAGACGCAAGTGTGTTAACCTTTAATGTTTACCGTTCGTATTATCTGTCCCGCAATATTCATTAAAACTCAGTATAAAGACTACCTCGCTATCAAGACCAATTTTTAAAAGTCCCACAGGTGGTCTTTATAGCGAGGTTTCCTTCTTGAGTCATACATGTACATTTAAGGGATCACATACACAAAAATGATAAAACAATTTAATAATTGTCGGATCAATATGAACACATTGTCAGTGTTGATAATTAACGTTATTGTATTGATCAAGATCTAACCAAAACAATAATCGCCATTTTACATTCTAATTTAGATAGGGTGGCGGATTTAGGCACTGCTCCAGTACGATGCAACTTACATTATACTTATAAATTTCATTTTGCAAGTTAGAAGAAAAACACCAATTACATCACCATCGTAAATTAAATGTTAAATATAACACGTGCATAATAAGCATATCAACAAACATGTTGAAACAGTCAACATGCATATTGACTATCAGAGTAATCGTGTATGTTCGAATAGAGTTAACTGACATCGTAACCGTCATCAGGCATGTTCTTACAGCCAACATGTAGGATGTTAATGTATGTACTTAAAAACGTCCCTTTGTCAGCACGTTCGTATTTTGAAATGACAATCTACATTGATGCATAAGCCACGAGACAACAGTTTCTGCTTACCGGGATATGAATGGAATAGGATTGGATAGGAGTTATTATTTAAACCGTACCTTTTCAGAACAGTGGTATACACATAAAAATAGAATTTTTTTGTGATGGACCGTCTTTTAATTATACCGACAATTGTTCGTTCTTAAAAGAAAGAAACATGCACACATGTTTTCTCGCACGATGTTCGTTTGTTTTGTACAGTTTGCTCCGACGATAATGTTTGTAGAGTGCGACGAAGCTTCTGATTCCTGCAATTTGCATTAGACTTCATCATATTTTAAATAAGCATAGTGTTTTAGCATTTAACCACAAAGTATGACATCGACAATATGAATCTGTTTTTAGCAGGGCATATATGTTCGAGTTTACACCAAGTATAATTGTTAATCTTCAATGTGTGTGGAAGTTGTAGCGCGGTAAAAATGTGTTACATATAAAGGGAGTCATTATTTCTACAATGTAAATAGCAACGTTTTTCGAGTGAAACGATGATGCTTTCAGTTAAAAACACATAAACTACATGAACAAAAAAAACAACAACCAAAAACACGAAAACGGAACAAAACCCCCCAACAACAAAGAAAGCAAAACGGGATTCGCTCCCAGCACATTACACTACAAAACAATATATCCATATATAATTATATAAAAGTTTCAATGCTTCACAACTATGTTTAAGTTGCATTATTGTTGAATTGAAAACAAAGTTTCCGAATGGCCTAACTATTATAATAAGTGGGCCCGTCCATCCGACTGGCTGGTTGTCCGTCCGACTTGTTTTACTTGTGTCGCCATAAAAAGTATTAATGGCGCTTCATTGATGATTTGCATCAATGGCTTTCTTGCGTTTAAATGTATCTTGCATTCGGCCTACTGCCTAACCTATGTTCTGACTTTTCGCTTAGTGGTAAAGAAGGGAGTGGAACCTGTTTGTGTACTCGGCAAAAAATATATATGATAGTGGTAAATTTCAATGCAAGTTAGACGAATAAAATTAATTACATCACTATCGAAAATAAACATGTATACAACATGCATAATACACATATCTACAAGCTTGATAAATTAGTCATAAGGAATTTAAAAACTGTGAACAACCAGGTGAAAACAGTCAACATGTAAATAATAACAGTCATCATGTATGTTCGAATACAAATAACGAGTATTGTAGACGTTATCAGGCATGTTATTATAGCAAAAAGGCAGGATGGTCATATGTGTTCTTAAATACTTCCCTATGTCAACAAGTTCGTATTTTGAAATTACAAGCTATATTGATGCACAAGCCACAAAAAAAACAAGTTTGTGCTTACCGATGATTTATTGTTATGGGATTTGAGAGGAGTTATAATGTAGCTTTGTAAAACAGTGGTGTTAACATTAAAAATAGAATCCATTTTTAACAATTGTTCCGACAATATTTATTCTTATAAAAAAAACACACATAAATTGTTCATCAATTGGATTTTGCTTGTTTGCTCATCCGCGCTTGATGTTATCTGTCCTTTTTAATAGCCTGAAGTATCATTAAATTATAACCATTCTATTCAGCTGCAACAATACACTTTAACACACCCGTTAATGTAAAATGTAATTTTAAGTTAGTAAAACAGGGAAATAAATCTATGATACTTTAAATGATGGCGTTCTTAACATGCATATTTGATTATTTTGTTAATAAATAGTGAACACGTATTTTTTTGTCAATCACACGCTTTTAACAAAAATAATCCTAAATAATCCACTGCAAGTAGCACTCACATATTACTAACTCAAAGCTATTATTGAGGAGCTTTGCAAATGGTAGTCTAAAAAGGCATATATTAACAACAAAGACGCGAACTTATTTTTAATTTGGCACGACCTTGTATTCCAAGGCTAGGTAAACAACAACTCGACAGGTAAACAGGTAATTAATACCGTTTCGATTGTAAACAAGGCGAACCGAAAATCACAATAACATCCTGTTTGTCCAACTTTAGCGTCACGTAGGCCATTTCAGAGTATATTAACAAGTAACGTTGTGTCCCAAAAACAAGGAACGGACCATTGATAAGAAAGGTAATAACTTAAGTCTGTTTTTAATGTGTTTCTATCTGAAGATATTTTAGGTAAGTTATCTGCTCGGTAATTTTGTGCTGATCGAGAGTTTATTTATGACTGTTAAAATATAAAATAGTTTGAATATATTGTGTCATGCAAAACATTAATACATATATTTATTATATATACAGCATATGCATTTTATCCTAATGTGAAACAAATGTATACTTATTTTAAATTGACATACTAAGTTGTTAAATAAAATTGTAAATACAAATTGGACAATCCATTTCATTTTTTAAGCCTTTTTGTTACATTTGTAATATTTAAAACGGACTAGAATTTAATTAATTAATGTAAACTTGCATTGCGAACTTACATTAGTATCTATTAAATAATGTGTTAATTGTTAACAGTATTTTCCGATCTTACAAAGTATTGCAACTTAATTGATATATTGAATCGAACCGAGAAACAAATAATTTTCGTTTATCTATACGAAGTCTTTCGTGCTTGTTTCAGATGCAGGAAACACATCGATTACTTCTACAGTTGTCCATGCTCGCGGGTTTGGTGTCGAACTGTTTCGGTCAGTCGAGGGTCAGTCTTACTGAAGGCATGTGCATCATAGCCTGCGATAATATCCACTCCGTAAACTACCAACAGATCTGTCAGCAATGCGTGTACAAACCTCCAATTACTGCAGGCATGTGCATCAAAGCTTGCGATAATATCCACTCCGTAAACTACCAACAAATCTGTCAGCAATGCGTGTACAAACCTCCACTTACTGAAGGCATGTGCATCAAAGCTTGCGATAATATCCACTCCGTAAACTACCAACAGATATGTCAGCAATGCGTGTACAAACCTCCACTTACTGAAAGCATGTGCATCAAAGCTTGCGATAATGTCAACGCCCCAAATTTCCGTTCGATCTGTCAGAGATGCATGGAAAAACCTCCAATTAGTGAAGGCATGTGTTCCAAAGCTTGCGATAATGTCAACGCCCCAAATTTCCGTTCGATATGTCAGAGATGCATGGACAATCCTCCAATAAGTGAAGGCATGTGCATCAAAGCTTGCGATAATGTCAACGCCCCAAATTTCCGTTCGATCTGTCAGAGATGCGTGGAAAAACCTCCAATAAGTGAAGGCATGTGTTCCAAAGCTTGCGATAATGTCAACGCCCCAAATTTCCGTTCGATCTGTCAGAGATGCGTGGAAAATCCTCCACTTAGTAGCGGCATGTGCATCAAAGCTTGCGATAATGTCAACTCCCCAAATTACCGCCATATCTGTAACAGATGCGTGGGATAATACCTTCCTCACACTATTGCGTCAGATCTGCTAGAGATGCGTGGGAAGTCTTCAGCCTACTGGTAGATTTTACATGAAAGCGTGAATCAACACATTCTCTACTTTCTATCGGTATATCTGCAACGCCCGCGTGTTCTATTCGCTACGCGCTGACGTAATCTGCATCCATGGTTGCGGAAACACAATTACCACTCAGAAAAGGGCCATTAAAAAAACTATCCAGCATATACTGACGACAACTGTCTAAGTTTACCATATATTAACCTTCATGTAGGAAATTAACTTTTCCCTTTGTTGTTTTTGTCTGCAAAAAAATATTTACGCACGAACAGTTATATATGTGGTGATATGTTTATTATAACTTTTGTCAAGTTGTATTTTTCTCTAATTTTTATTTACAGGTAACTGCTTGTTTAGGATTCTGAATGTTCTCTTGTTTGTATTGTAAGCATGTTAGTGTTACCGGCATATGTATGTGTGTAAATGTAGTAAATAAAAAAATGTGCTTTAGTGTTTAACTATGCTGATTAATTTACCACGCGCCAGCTGTCAATCAAAGATTGTCTAGTAGAAATATGTTCAAAGGGTACTGTCGGTTATCGCGTTCGGATGCTTACCAAATGTTACAATGGTGGATTAAAGCCCCATTTACGCTCAAAATCAACGAATATTTCGTAAAATATTTCCTAAAATAAAGTTTACGCATACAAAATCAGTGTTCTTTATAGCAAAAGTCAAAAGTTAAACGCCAGATGTAGTCTGGTAACATAGATTTAACGAGATATCAGCAGAATGCTTACACACCTGAATTCATATTTTCAAGAAGAAGAGTAGATTTATTTCGCATGTGATTTTATTTTGGATTGAGTTAATGCACTATGATATCCCCACATATCACACTAATTGTATTGAGTTGTTATTCTTTTAATAGTTGACATCGAATGAACGCGATGACACTTTAAACTTTGTATGGTAATTCTGAATTTAAAGGTACTTCCCCTTGATGATGTTTGTTTTGAGATATAAGATAACACATCGCTTAAGCCTTGTACAAAGTCTTACGCGATGGGATTAAGTAATAATTAGTTGACCTTTAATATACAAAAACTTGGGTTCAGAGTTCACTTTACAGTTCAATAACAATGACTTCATTGTGAAGACCACAATGTGAAGACTATATTGTGAACAATTACGTATCGTGATTTCTTTAAGACTACTCATGTTAAGTATGTGTACTTCAGACATTCTTACAAAGTGTATACACCTACAATTGCATAACGTTTGTGCAGTCTGGGGAACAATTCAATAAGCCCTCGAAAGTATGTTAAGACCCGTACACTTTTTGCGGATATCGCTATTAACCATTTTGCGTTTCAATAAACATTCGTAACTAACGATATTGTAAACTGCTCTCGGGAGATAGTGAGATGTAAGTAGCAGTTGTAGTAATGTCGCAAACAAAATGGACGGCGTATAGGTTGTGCGTAGACGCCGAGTTAGACGAACCTATTGCGAAATGTGTATACCAGTGACCTGACCTTAGTCCTCTTTTGATAACAAGGTTTTGCATAATCCAAACATTACCGTTTAAAAGAATACTAGGTTCTATAAAATGGGAGGTTACTCGTTTACCTTTACTTGTAAGGTCGACACGTGGTTTATGGTCGTAAAACCGCCTCAAATTAGATTAATATGTGTGCTAAGTGATATGAACACGCTATTAATAGTTCGCACATATGGAATATGAAATGAGGAACATCACAGAAAACAGAGAAATGTCTTTTATTTAAGGTAAATGATACTCACTGAAAAAATCATTAACGGGAGGTTACTCGTTTAGCATGTATTATCACGAGTAAAGCGATTGTCTACCCTTTACAACTCAAGCTCTTGCGAATTTCGCGATTAGACCGAATCTAAACAAATGTAACGCACCATATGATAATATATTTTTTTATGGTTTTAAGTGACAACATAAGTCCAAGGCGTCAACAAATAATATTTTTAAAGGCACACGCATATTGCATAATCGTTGGTTGTACATGCCATGTATACTATGGACACAGAAATAGCCAAGTCGATAAGAGATCAATCATAAGGCACTGTAACACTAATCTTTGAATACGATGAGCCCTATCAAAGGAAAATGTGCGGTTTTTAATAAACATTTATATTTGTAAAACATAAAACATGTATAATTATTATATAATTTATATCATCCGATCAGTTGTCGCTATTCGTATAACGTGACCGTGCAATAGTTTACCGTATTGTGTGCGTATTTCAATTTTGGGACGAAATTTGTACTGAAGCTGCAATGTCCAGCTATATATTGGTACTAAAAGATGTTCAATGTTGGCGTGGTTTTGTGGTGGTCTTGAAGGGGAGTAAGGGGATTGGTGGAAAGCTGGTTTACCCGGAGAATATCACACCTGTCCAGTATGATGACCACCAACCAAACACAAACTGATACGAAAAAATAACGTTTTGGTTTGCATTTTTTTTTTAAATAACGTCAACAATCATTTGCACGATTAATCAATGGTGATCTGATTATTGTTGTTTTTTTATTTGATGCTCTATAATGTGTGTATTATTTACACATTTCAGGTACGTTTGCTATGTTTGCAATAAGCACTGTATAATGTTAAAATAAAATAAGGATTTCGTATTATATGGTATCATATTGTATTTTAATGACAACAGTCGATCAGTCACATTTGTTTTCAAATGCTTTTCATTTTTCCTTCTGACAAACGTCGTCGTTTTCGTAACACATGTTAACTGATTAACGCAACACGTGAGGTGTTGCAAGGCAAGGGTTCCGCCAAATATTGTTTTATTAATGTCGCCATATAACATTTAAATTGCGACTGAATGATGCTTCGCATCGATGGCTTTCTTGAAGTTACTTGTATCTTGCATTTGTAATACTGCCTGTTGATAAGCTATGTACTGACGTTTTGTTTTGTGGTTAAGCAATTTGTTAAGCCTACGTGTGTAGCTGAGCATAACGTAAACGATGGGATAGTTGAAAGTTGCATTAACAGGTTAGATGAGTAACATCAAATACATCAACATCGTAAATAAACATGTATAACACGTGCATTATAAACATATCAACAAGCGTGTTAAATCAATCATAAAGCATTTAAAAACTTTCAACAACCGTGTTGATACAGTCAACATGTAACCGTCATCAGTCATGCTACAGCAAACATGCAGGATGGTCATATGTGTACTTAAATACTTCCCTATTTTACAATTTCGTATTGTGAAATAACACTCTAAATTTATGCTTTTTTTCCACGAAACAAATAGTTTTTGCGTACAGAGAAATGAATAGAACAGTATTGGATAGGAGTCATTGTGTAAAACATACTTTCTCAGAACAGTGGTTTAACACACACAAAAAAAGAATCCTTTTGTGATGGGCCGTCTTTAAACTATACTGATAATTGTAAGTCGGCCTTATAAGAAAGAAACATGCATAACGGATTCCTTACACAAATTTTGTTTGTTTGCACAGTTTTCGCATCCGAACGTAATTTACCCTGTCCTTTTTAATACCCGTAATAACATACTGTAATACTCATTTCCTGCAGCTGCTTAAAATAAAGTTTAAGAAATCCGTTTATGTAAGATATAACTTAAGGTAAGTAAAACAGTGTAATACAGCTATGACCTTTTAATGGTGGCGTTCTTAACATGCATATATGATTGTATTGTTACTAAAAAATGAACAAGTATTTTTTGTCAATCACACGTTTGTTAAAATAATTAACCCTTATACAACCACTTGCCACTTAAATATTACTAACTTTAAGCTTTTATTGAGGCGCTCTACGAATTCTCGTCCTAAAGGGCATATATTAATTACTAAGACGCGAAAATAATTTTAATTTGGCACGAACTTGTATTGTGTGGTTAAGTTAAAATGAACTCGCCAGGTTAACACGTAATTAAAATCGTTTCGAGCGTAAACAAGGCGAACCTAAAATCCCCATAACATCCTGTTTCTCCTACTATAGCGGACCATTGATAAGAAAGGTAATTACTTAAGTCTGCTATTATTGTGTTTACATGTATATCTTTAAATATTTTAAGTTAGTTAACTGCTCCGTAATATTTGAGGATTGACATAAAGCGAGTGTTAATTTATTACTGTTAACATGTAAAATATGTCAAATAATTGTGTGTCATGCAAACCATAATTACAAATATTGTGCATGTTATATTTCATCGCAACATATGCATTTCTTCATAAGGTTTAACAAATTAACACTTATTTTAAATTGAAATACTGAATTGCTGAATACAATTGGGAATACAAGTTTGACAATCCATTTCATTGTTGAAGGTCTTTTCTTTTCGGACCCCTTTTGTTATATTTATAACCCACTATAATTATTTTCATCTAATGTCAAGTTGCATGGCGCAATACAATAATATCTATCCATCAATGTGTTGATTGTCAATATTATTTTCTGACCTTTCAAAGTATTGAAACTTAACTGATCTCATGAATCACACCGAGCAACAAATTTCAACAATTTGAATTCATCTAACCAAGCATTTCGTTCTTGTTTTAGATGCAGGGAACACATCGAGTACTCCTACAGTTGTGCATGCTTGTGTGTGTTGCGCCGTACTGTTTCGGTCAGTCGACAGTCAGTCTTACTGATGACACATGCATCAAAGCTTGCGATAATGTAAACGCTCAAAATTTCCGGTAGATCTGTTAGAGATGCGTGGAAAATCCTCCAATTAGTGAAGGCATGTGCATCAAAGCTTGCGATAATGTCAACGCCCCAAATTTCCGCTCGATCTGTCAGAGATGCGTGGAAAATCCTCCAATTAGTGAACGCATGTGTTTCAAAGCTTGCGATAATGTCAACGCCCCAAATTTCCGCTCTATCTGTCAGAGATGCGTGGAAAATCCTCCAATTAGTGAAGGCATGTGTTCCAAAGCTTGCGATAATGTCAACGCCCCAAATTTCCGTTCGATCTGTCAGAGATGCGTGGGAAATCCTCCGATTAGTGAACGCATGCGTTCCAAAGCTTGCGATAATGTCAACGCCCCAAATTTCCGTTCGATCTGCCAAAGATGCGTGGAAAATCCTCCACTTAGTAGCGGCATGTGCATCAAAGCTTGCGATAATGTCAACTCCCCAAATTACCGCCAGATCTGTCAGAGATGTTAAGGTTAATACCGTCCGCATACTATTTCGCCAGATCTGCTAGAGATGCGTAGGAAGTCTTCATCCTACTGGTAAATTTTACACCAAAGGGTGTAGCAACACATTCTGTACTAACTATAGGTCTATCTGCAACGCCCGCGTGGTCTATTCACTACGCACTGACGCCATGTACATCCATGGTTGCGGAAACACATTTACCACTCAGTTAAGGGCCATTTTTAAAAACTCCTATCCAGCATATAATGACGACAACTTTCTAAGTTTACCAGATGTTAACCTTCATGTAGGATATACACTTTTTGCTTTGTTTTTATTGTATGCAAAAACTATTTACACACGAACAGTAATATATTTGGTGATATGTTTATTAAAACTTTTGTCAAGTTGTATTTTTCTCTTATTGTTATTTACATGTAACTGCTTGTTTAGGATTATGAATGTTCTCTTGTTTGTATTGTAAGCATGTTAGTGTTACCTGAATGTGTATGTGGGTTAATTTAGTTGCTAAAACTGTGCTTTAGTGTTTTACTATGCTTATTAATTTACCACGCGCCAGCTGTCAATCAAAGATTGTCCGGTAGAAATATGTTCATAGGGCACTGTCGGTTATCGTGTACGGATGCTTACCAAATATAACAATAGTGGGTTAATATCCGCCTTAAAAACAATATAGTCTACTTTTTTAAGTTGTTCAATTTTAAAATTATAAGGTTTTAACCAAATTGAAAACTGAAAGTATGGCCTTGGTCTCAGAAGAATTATCATATAAAAGCAAAATTAAGACTTGCATTAATAATAAAACCAGTCTAGGTATTTAGAATTTATGAATTAGACAGAAATACAAATTGTTTAAAATGTTACTTTAAAACGTGTTCTATCTTGAACGAAACATAACGGATCATGTTCGTGAACCTTATCTGGGGAATATTTCAATGAAGTAATATTAACATATTTTAATTTACTAAGCATTTATAGATCCCATAAGAAGTCACAGCACGATGGAATTTTATTCGGACAGTTAAATGCTATCTATATCCGTGACTTCTGATTGTTGCACATGATGTAAAATTTAACATCTATGCGTCCTAGTTTCCTAATCCTGTAATTTTAATAAGACTTAATCAAATTTTAAATATGAAGTATAGTGTTCTAACGTTTGACCACAAAATATGACATCGACAATATGAATCTGTTTTTAAGCCGAAACCTCATATATGTTCGAGTGCTCACCAAGTTTATTCGATAACATCCCATGCGTTACATATTAAGGGTGTCATTAGTTGTACAATGTAAACAACAACGTATTTCGTATAAAACTTGTTGTTTTTTAGTTAAAAACACATACACTATATGAACAAACAACAACAAACAAACACGAACACGAAACAACCCCCACCTCAATAACGACGGAAGCAAAAATGTATTTGCTCCGATCACATTACACTACAAAACAACATATCCATATGATAATACTTATGGTTCAATGCTTCACAACTATGTTTACGTCGCATTACTGATTAATTGTAAACAAAGTTTAAGTTAAATATTAATGTGTGCTAGTGTTCTTTTTCATAAACGATTGAAAGTGTAAGAGTTGTAGTGAATCAATTATAAAGCAAAGTCCTTAAGAAAGCAAACAAATGAAAATAGATTAATGGGATGCTCATATCTTTTTACATTCGATGGCAAAAACGATGACTTTAAACTTAATATTTTAATTTGAGTGAACTTTGTGGTTGCTACGAACCAATAATGTAAGTGTGGTCAACACAAACTATTTCAGCAAGCTTTTTTAATGGCATCCGAATTTGTATCCTTAGTAGTTTTCTAGGATAAATACCTACACAAACACAATATAATTGAAGTATATATAGCAGGGAACTTAACTAATAAGAGTTTGTTGATGATAAATTAAAAATAAAACTATAAATAGTATGTGCATCCTTTATCGAATGTACATCTTGTTTCGAAAGTTTAGACATTATACATACAGTTTATATGCAAGTGACATTGTAATCTTTCAATTCTTCTTACACTTCACACGAGGCTTATAAAAAGAGTACTTGATTGGCACTTCACCTATACGAATTTGCTTCCTAGGTGATAACGCTGAATATAAAAGACATTCTTTTTCTGAGATATAACAATGTAGCNTTTTATGAGCGTTCGAAAGTGTACGAGGTGCATTGGGATCAACCATAAAGTAAAGCCCTATAACAGCAAACACATTAGAATATTTACATGTGGTGTTAATGTTCTTTAACAGGCGATGACAAAAGCGATAAAATTTAACTTTGGATGCTAATTTAAGTGGAATGTGTGGTTGTTACGAACCAAGAATGTAAGTGTCCAACAAATAATATTGTAGCAAGCTTTTTAATGGCATCCGAATTTGCATTCCCGGTAGTTTTCTAGGATGTATACTATCACAAGCACAATATAATTTAAGTGTTTATTTCAGTGCACTAAAGTTTTAAGAGTTTGTTGATGATAAAACGCAACCACAAAAAACAGGATGTGCATCCTGTAACGAATTTGCATCAAGTATCGAAATTTCGGTACCAGTCTCCACGGCTCAAAAAACTTCATAAATCATCTTTACGTGTTGAAAAACGTTTGCCACAAATGTTCAGCATGTCGAGTAGACGCGTAATGCGCAAGCCATGCGCCCCGGGCACAAATGTCAAGGTCACACGTACAGATCAAATGTCTAAAGTATGCATGAAGCAGCTTGTTTAAATCATGAGTATTCTTGAATATGAGCTCGAAGTGATGCAGACAGACGATTATTCGCAATAAAATGTTGTTTTAATTTTAACTTTGACAGCTCGCATTACTTTACATGTAAGGTTGCCACGAGGTTTATGCTTGCAAAACCGCGCATGTTAACATGTGTGCTAAGGTATATAAAATTGCTAGTCAGAGTTCGCACACCTCCTTTTTTAATATATGGGCAGATACATCCCTTTTATTCTAGATAAATGATACCCTCTTAAAGAATCAGTAATATGAGATTACTCATTAAGCATATATTATCATGAGTGCAGCGATTGTATATTCTTTTACAATCGTGAATTTTGCAATAATACCTAATCTAAACATATTGATAGAACTGTTTCCTTGCTTTTTATTTTAAGTGACAACCTTAGCAAGAGGCGTCACAATATATTATTTGTAGAGACACACGCCTATTGTATCGTCGTATTTTACACATGTATGGTATCGACAACGAAATATGGAAGTCAGTAAGAGCGCAATCAAAACTGTGCCACTAATCTTTTTATACGAGTTGAATGCGAAACATAAAACATGTACAATTATAAGTTAACTTATAATAGCATCCGATCAGCTGTCGTCTTTTGTTAATGAGGTCTTTCTGAGCCTTTGGACGCATTATGTGTGGACTCGGAGTGTTACCAGCACTCTTACATAATAAGTTACAGGACGTACACAAATAGGCACAAATTATGAATTATAGCTGCAATTTTTCAGCTATATATTTGTTTTATGTGTTACTAAAAAAACTTCAATTTTAGGTGTGGTATTGTGATTTGGTGAGAAGTGGGAAAGCCGGAGTACCCGGAGGAAATCCCACCTGTCTGGTATCGAGACGACCAACGAAACTCAAAATCACACCAAACAAATATGTTTTTTTTGCAAATGTATTAAAATAATATCTACACTTATTTGCACGATTAAGCAAGGAGGACCTATTATGTGTTGTATTTGAAATGTATGCTTTAGAATGTATGTGTACTCTCTCCACGTACATTTTTATATGTGCAATAAGACTTGTATAATATTTGAATGTAATAAGGATTTTGTATCGTATGGTATCCTATCGTATTTGAATGCAAACAGTCGATCAGTCACATATTTCCAAATGCCTTTCATTTTCCTTTCTGAAAAACGTTGTTGTTGTTTCGTAATACATGTAAATTGAGTAACGCAAAACGTGAGATGTTGAGAGGCAAGGATTATGACCAATGTTGTTTTACTTGTGTCGCCATATAACGTTTGAATGGCGCTTCATTGATGATTTGCATCGATGGCTTTCTTGCAGTTAACTGTATCTTGCACTCGGCATACTGCCTGTTGCTAACTGCCTGTACTGACATTTTGCTTAGTGGTAAAGAAGAGAGTGAATCCTGTTTGTGTAGCTGAGCAAACAATAAACGACATGATAGTGGCGAATTTCAATTAGCAAGTAAGAATAATAACATCAATTACATCCATATCGTAAATAAACAGGTTAATAAACCGTGCATAATACACATCTCACTAAGCATGTTGAATCAGTAATAAGGCATTTAAAAACTGTCAATAAGCAGGTCGAAACAGTCGAATAGCAAGTTTTAACAGTAAACATGCATCTTTGCTTAGAGATAACGGATATCTTTGCTTAGAGATAACGGATATTATAACCGTCACCAGACATGTTGTAACAGCCAACAGGTAGAATGTTCATATGTGTACTAAAATACTTCCATATGACAGAAATTTTGAAATGGCAATCTATTTTGATGCATAGAAACAACTAACTTTTGCTTACCGAGACATGACTAGAATGGGATTCGATAGGAGTAATTATGTAAACCGTACTGTTTCAGAACAGGGGTATTACAATACAAATAGCATCCTTTTGTGATGGATCGTCTTTTAACTTTACCGACACTTGTTCGTCGTCCTTATAAGAAAGAAACAAGCATAAAGGATTCCTTACATGAATTTTGTTTGTTTTTACAGTTTGCTCACCTGCGCTTGATGTAATCTGTTCTTTTAATAACCCGAAATAACATTATATAATACACATTAAATGTAGTTGCAAAATTAACCTTTTACAAATTAGTTTATGAAAAATATATCTTTAAGTGAGTTAACAGCCGCTTTTATCAGCAATTGGCATTTACATATTACTAACTTAAAGCTTTTATTTTGGCGCTTTGCGAATGCTAGTCTTAAAGTTCATATATTAATAACTAAGACGCGAATTTAATTTAAATTTGGCACGACCTTGTATTCCGATGCTAGGTAAACATGAACTCGACTGGTAAATACGTAATTTATACCGTTTTGATCGTAAACAAGGAGAACCTAAAATCCCCATAACATTCTGTTTCTCCATCTTAAACGACACGTAGGCCATTGCAGGGTATATAAACAAATAAAGTCGTGTCGTAACACAAAGGAACGAACTTTTGATAAGAAAGGTAATAACTTAAGTCTGCTTTTAATGTGTTTATATCTTAAGATATTTTAAGTTAGTAAACTGCCCCGTTATGTTTTGCTGATTGATATAAAGCGAGTGTTAATTTATTACTGTTAACATGTAAAATATGTCAAATAATTGTGTGTCATGCAAATCATTAATACATATATTGTTTAATTTCAAATACATTTATTATTTATCAACATACGCATTTCATCATAATGTGAAACTAATAAATACTTATTTTAAATTGACATACTAAATTGTTGAATTACATTGTGAATACAAGTTGGACAATCAATTTCATTTTTGAAGCATTTTTCTTATCATTTGTGATATTTATAACTGACTAAAATTTAATTAATACAATGTAAACTTGCATTACGCACTTACATTAATAAATATTTATCAATGTGTTGATTGTTAACAGTATTTTTTATTCATCTATACGAGTTTTTCGTGCTTGTTTAAGATGCAGAAAACAAACCGAGTACTCCTACAGTTTGCCATGCTCGCGGGTTTGGTGCCGTACTGTTTCGGTCAGTCGGGTGTCAGTCTTACTGATGGCATGTGCACCAGAGCGTGCGATGATATTAACTCCCCAAATTACCGCCAGATCTGTCAGAGATGCGTGGAAAATCCTCCAATTAGTGAACGCATGTGCACCAGAGCTTGCGATGATATCAACTCCCCAAATTACCGTCGGATCTGTCAGAAATGCATGGAAAATCCTCCAATTACTGAAGGCATGTGCACCAGAGCTTGCGATGATATCAACTCCCCAAATTACCGTCGGATCTGTCAGAAATGCATGGAAAATCCTCCAATTACTGAAGGCATGTGCACCAGAGCTTGCGATGATATCAACTCCCCAAATTACCGTCGGATCTGTCAAATATGCTTGGCAAATCCTCCAATTACTGAAGGCATGTGCACCAGAGCTTGCGATGATATCAACTCCCCAAATTACCGTCGGATCTGTCAGAAATGCATGGACAATCCTCCAATTACTGAAGGCATGTGCACCAGAG
>VMBQ01003549.1:86679-107173 GCA_007657795.1 Dreissena rostriformis | reverse complement strand
CGATCGCGGTGGTCCACCGTGATCGCGGTGGTCTACCGTGAGATCAATTTCCCGATAGCGCCGAGAATGACACCTCAATTCGCCACGGTGTATCGCGGTGAGATAGTAATTGTCCACTCTGGGCTGAATCACAGTGATGTGTTGTGGATGGCAGAAATCGCGCTAGACGTAGTGCATACAGCGACAATAATAGCAATGTCCAACTTTCGTTTTCGTAAACGGTTGGTGGGAAAAAAAAACTCAATATTAAAAAACTTCATAATAAACTACCTTATATTTAAATTGCATTATGATGTTAGGTATAGATGTCTCAAGGGAATTTTGCAAAGATAAGGTAAAGTGCTGCATTAATTGATTTCAACAATAACTAACGTGAATTTGTCCGTACTATACAGTCGTTATTGTACTATAACCTTCGACAAGAACATAAAACGTCGAACTCAATGTTCTCCGACAGTTTTTTTTTGTTTCTAAAGGTTCTCGTCTTGTCTCTCCAATCATCGGGTGCCGCGGTCTTTATCATTATTTAATTATTTCTATTATTATATTTTGGCCTGTGTTCGGAGGGGATATTACTATATTAAATGCCTGTTTATTTAAAGTTTTTTTTTCTTTTCATTTCTAACACTTATATATAAGTAAGTAATAAGCAAATACTTGTATAAAATGTTGAATCATTTTTGGAATCTGTAGTAAAAATGTTAAGTTCGTTAATCTAAGAACAGGCCATATCAATTTTCACACGATTAATCTTTCCGATGAACACTTGTTTTACTTATTAAGTAAACAACTGGTGAGATCCGGCATTGCTTGTTTAGCCACTCAATAAGTTCACATGTTACTGAACGTTATATTTACTCACCTAATCAGAGCTAATAAACATGACGACTGCGGGTCGTCTCCATTACGGATTAAAGGAAGTCCGTCGACATATGATATTGTAAACACGAAAGTATGATAACAACGGGTAAACATCGTTTGAACCTAGGCTTGCCTCATGATAAAAATCGATTGCAACGACGTGAAATATTGTTATCCCCACACTTTTTGAAAAAAAGGTGTGGATATTGTGGTTATCTCCGCCGTCCGTCCGTCCGTCTGTCTGTCTGTCTGTCCGTCAGTCCGTCCGTCCTGGCCAATATCTCCTCCTACACTATTAGCACTAGAACTTTGAAACTTACACACATGGTAGCTATGAGCATATGTGCGACCCTGCACTATTTGGAATTTTGATCTGACTCCTGGGTCAAAAGTTATGGGGGTTGGGGTGGGGCCGGGTCAGAAATTATCACTCATTTTTTTAGGTTATTTTACATTTACTTCTTCATTTCTACACCGATTCACTTCAAATTAATACTGGACCTCTCTTTTGACAATACGGTCAATCTCAACCATGCATGGCCCCATTCCCAACCCTGGGGCGCCCCGCCCACATAGGCCACACCCACCCAAAATTTCCATTTACTATAATTTCTTCATTTCTACACGGATTCACTTCAAATTGATACTGAACTTCTCTTANGCCCACATAGGTTACACCCACCCAAAATTGCCTTTACTATAACTTCTTCATTTCTACACCAATTCACTTCTAATTGATACTGAACTTCTCTATGACAATACGGTCAATCTCGACTATGCATGGCCCCATTACCAACTTACCAACCCTGGGGCACACCTAGGTCAAACATTCGGTGTGGGGATACGCGTCGGCCTCTGCCGCGCCATTTCTAGTTTGAATAGTGTGACGATATTGAAACCCCATGTAAAGTAATCGTTAGAAGGCCACCCTACCGATAGCGCGCCACTTGGGTTAGATGTTGATCTGCACCTCTTGAAAACCTCGATGATGAACACCGTCAAGTAGATTGGCGTACTTGAGACCTCAAACAAAGTCATTCGATCGTTTCCACTGACCTTGTCACTGAAATGTTATAGATAGGGCACCTTAACCTTTTTTCGTTAACCTTTTTGATAATTATCGATTTAATTTAATATGCAGTGTCATGCAGAATCTTCCGAATCAATCTCTTTTAACATTCTTTTTTGTAGTTATGTGTTGTTAACTTAAAGTTGACTGGGTAAATATTTTAGAGTGTAGCAACCACAAACTCCCCCTCCTCCTACAAAAATCCTCATTAAAAGTACGGTTACATATTAACATATCATTTCGCAATGAAGCGTATATTTGCTTAATGTTTTCATTTTTCTGAAAGTGCTTTATGCAGTACATAGCTATGTTGAAAGAAATGAAAACAAAACACAAAACCGAACAAAAATTATAATCCAGCAATCGTATATACAAGCTTATTGCTACAAACAGTATCCCTAGTGTTTCATGTAAGATAAAGACATGATACAGACTACACCGTATATAACAATATAACAGATCCGGGATCTTGTTGCAACCACACAACCTTTAAAACTCAAGTATGCAGGATATCCCGCTAGTGTGCCACTAAGTGAGCCTTCTTCATGTATTTCCAAGAGCAAATGCACTAAGGGAGTTAACTCGAGTAATATTTTATTTAGCGTATTCAGGAGTTGTTTGTCCTTCTTTTTGACATGTACCACGGATGTGTTTGTAATCCAGCTAAGAAATCGGATTATTAACATTGAGACATTGCGGCACTTTAAAAAACACATAGAAACACGCAAAACATACAAAGAGTAAATATGCTCTGTTGTACACGTTTTTGCATAACGAACGATTTTTGGTGAAACTTTATGCGTTATCAGTTGTCTATTAAACAACATTGGACGAAGTGAAAGTACAAATCGACTGCAACTT
This sequence comes from Dreissena rostriformis, assembly GCA_007657795.1. Taxonomy (NCBI): domain Eukaryota; kingdom Metazoa; phylum Mollusca; class Bivalvia; order Myida; family Dreissenidae; genus Dreissena; species Dreissena rostriformis. The sequence goes on along the minus strand of VMBQ01003549.1, from coordinate 104,382 downwards.
CATACACGGATCGAGATTAGCCTGTGCAGTCCGGGACGACACTTTCCGCTTTTATGGTATTATACGTTTAGAGGAAGTCTCTTTTTAGCGAAAATACAGTTAAGGCGGAAAGCGTCGTCCCTGATTTACCTGTGTGGACTCCACAGGCTAATCTGGGACGACACTTTACGCACATGCATTAAACCCCCTTTTCACAGGGTGATGCTCATATGAATTACGCGACAGACCTGTGTGGTTTTAGAATGTCCCGCATTGTTTCATATTTAACAATCAGTCGAGACTGTCAGACTGGCTTGACTATGACATGATCCTAAATAAATGAACAATGAAACACGTAGGACGTAGTATTATTTTTCTGCGACGTCTCAATTTAAATTGAATCCAAGAAGTCATACGTCTACATATGGGACATCTTCCAAGAAACAGATTGTAGAACGGTTACTACGTATACATCCATCAATCTGACTAAAGTTGGCCATGTTAGGAATACGATTACCAGCGACACCCCTCGATTGAAGTAAACTACGCTTTTTTTCTTATATAACGTGAAATTTCCATTACGTATAATGTATAGGGTATCGGTTACTTACGTGTCAATGAACACACTACAGGAGGAAACAAGTATTTATCTCTTGAACTTCTTCGTAAGTTGTATTTTACATATTTTAAAATACGTCAAAAACTAAATCTCCAGGGTCCTCCGACTCTTTCGTCCTTCCACGCATTGTCACTAGAGCTTTTGTTTGTTGTGTATTATAGTTTATATTTGTATTTTGCTGTTTTCATTTGTGGGGATATAGTTGGTGGGCTAAATCAAAGCGTACAATAGGTAGCATGAATATAATTAAGCAAAATTACTTCCAATATATCAGTCGCCTAATTGAGCATATTGTAGCATACTTTTCCTCATTATGTTAATTATTTGACCTCACACTGCGAGCTTGTTAAATAATTAGCTTAGTTAACTAACCTACTACTCAATGTACTTTTAGCAATGAATACATTAAAACAATTAAGTATTGTCATAGTACAAAAGTAGCAAAATTCCGTCAACGGAAGGACAAGTGCAAACAGAATAATGTCGTTCATTACGTATTTTGAACAAAGCAACTTTTTGATAAGCGAGAGAAGGGGAGAGAGAGAGGGGGTAGAGAGAGAGAGAGAGGGGGAGAGAGAGAGACAAAGGAAGAGAGAGAGAGGGAGGGGGAGAGAGAGAGTGAGAGAGAGAGAGAAGGAGAGAGAAGGAGAGAGAGAGAAGGGTAGAGAGATAGGCGGGAGAGAGAGAAAGGATGAGAGAGAGAGAAAGGAAGAGAGAGAGAAAAAGGAAGAGAGAGAGAGAGAGAGAGAGAGAGAGGGGAGAGAGCGAGAGAGAGAGAGAGAGAGAGAGAGAGAGAGAGGGGAGAGAGCGAGAGAGAGAGAGAGAGAGAGAGAGAGAGAGAGGAGAGAGAGAGAGGGAGGGAGGGAGGGAGAGAGAGAGAGAGAGAGAGAGAGAGAGGGGGGGAGGGGAGAGAGAGAGACCTACCGATCGACCGACGCCGACGGACAAGTGCATAACAATACACCCCTCTTCTTCGAAAGAGGGCGTACTAATAATTAAGCTTTCAGCAAATTAAATATACAATCGAATACTGTTCAGTTATCTTTTCCCATGTGTCTTACCAATCCTACAACATATATCAGAAATAAAATATACGTATAAATAAAATATTTTGAAAATATGTGGTAATTAAACCTTCATATAATTCCAACTAAAGCAGTGTTTGCTTGAAGCGTTATACGTCACTTTAATCGAAATCTTAGTGGAAAGTGGTAATATATAATTCAACTAACGGTGATAATGCACCGAATACTTAATGGGAAAGTTAACGGCGCATGGCACATACTCATCAAGTTATTAGTACAGCATATCCGCACACGCTGCAATTGGACAAACCGTTGCAGCTTGTGTGATGAAAGATATGTGAAAGCATTTCATTTGCACTTTTAAAATGTCGTTGCGTTGACATCTTGACAATAGTTGGCGACACAACATGTTTGACATTTCAAGCAAGACTTATTATTTCGGGTTTTCTGACATAACCATTAGTTGTGCTTTTTTATGAGTAAACCAGCAATATATATCAGTCGCTATAATGATTTTGCATAAATTAAAACATTGAAGTATTCAAAATTTTAATGGCAACATTTGTTCCATTTATTTATATTCATAAAAAAAATCGATTGTAAACGAAATGTTAATTACTAGTATTATTTTACAAGCAGAACGTTTAATGTCTGCTTCAGACATAGATTAAGCGACTTGTAAACTTGTATCGTATATTTTACGCTTGTCGTTATTAATAATACAATGCATGTGTTCAAATAAAACAAAAGCAATCCACCTGAAAAAGGGTTGTTACTAATCATCACACATTTCTAAAACACAGGCCCTGCATATTAATCGGCCACACCGAAGCAGCGACCGAATCGGGGCTCGTCCTTATTGTATTCACTATTCATGTACTAGGGTGATGTTTTCAGGTATTAAATATTGGTTTCCATTCTATAATGATGAATAGCGCTGGAAGTATATCTATTTGAGCACATAATATAATGATGACGTGTTAATCACCGCACTAATATTAAATAAGCGAGTATCCGTATTTTTCATTGTATTCAAGATGGCGCGTGTGATAACTGTCAATAGTGACGAATTGGTGTGTTTCAAGTCAATATAAGAACACCAACGAACAAAGTCGCATTCGTTCATTTATGGTAATAACAAATATGTAAGTATGTAAAAGTAAAAGCTTAAAATGCCTTCACAGCTAAATTGAACTAACTCATACCACACTTTTTTTCCAAGTAAGGATAACTTAATGCATGGTTGTCAGGAACGAGCTTAGGCAAAAAATAACAGCCTTTCCCACGCTAACCACATGGCTTTTAAAACAGACCACAAACTGTGTATTTCAATCTATTGTGCGCCTGCATTCAGAAAGTCAATGCTCGTGTAACGAGACGAGACGTTATTTCGAGTCTTCATGTATATTGATGCGGTTCCGAGATGACGGGATGATTGCCGATAACAAACGCAAACTGACAGTGCTAAATGAGTTTGTAATATGGCTGTTCATTATTATTTGCTGATAATAACGCTGTGTTTCGTGATGGTTATACCAAAAATAGCATTCATAATACGATGCGCAATTTACAACTTCATTTTGCATATATTTTATTTCTAGAATAGTTCGATGACGTACCGTTATATTCATTTTATAAAGTTTATTCGACAGTAATAAGTTATAAAGTATCAACAACTTTTAATATATTACATTTGGAATTGTAAATTTAACAAGATAACCCTGCTACATTTTCATATGCAGCATAAATAATGTTTTAATACACATGATTGTTACCTCATCGTACGCATTTAAACATTCAACAGCAATATAGTTAACATAACGCCAGAGAGGCCAGATGTGCATCTTTCAATAGTGCCGTTTGTCAATCAAATGCACAAACATGTTCTTACTTTCATGATTTCACTAGTATCCGAATGTTCGCAGGTAGTATGATATTTACATTTGTCAACTAACGGTGATTATGCATTCTATTTAAGCGCATTGCGAAAGACGCAAACGGCGCAACGCTGAATGCTTAATAATATATTAATGAGCCTCGCTCTGTGTAAATGGGGTAAAATGCATGTGCGTAAAGTTTCGTCCCTGATTAGCCTTTACGGACTCCAGATTAGCCTATGCAGTCAGGAACGACACTTTCCGCCTAAACTGGATTTTTGCTAAGAAGAGACTTTCTGTAAACGAAAAATATCATAAAAGCGGCAAGTGTCGCCCCAGATTAGCCTGTTCAGACTGCTGGGACTACACGTTACGCACATGCATTAAACCTTTTTTTTTCACAGAGCGCGGCCCATTTATACAGTGAGTTCAAATTTGACAAAACAATGAAGTTCTCGTGACAAAACATTTCTACTTGATTATTCAGATTTCACAACATATTTGGCCATGTGTTTTGTTACTTATATGATATTGGCATTGATTAAGCCTTTTAACTACGTGTTGACAACACAGTAGGTTTGACATTCATAACAACATGTTGTTTCTACGTTTTTCTGTCTTACAATTTGCTTTTCTATTTCTTGAGTAAATGACCAATCATAATGCAGAGGCAAACGTGAGTCTGCATATTTTAACGAATTTGATTTTGAAAGATTGATTTGAGAAGGTTTAAACTATAACGACTTTGCATATATATGAGTCGCGCTCTGAGAAAAGGGGTTTAATGCATGTGCGTAAAGTGTCATCCCAAAGTAGCCTGTGTAGACCTGTGTAGAACTGGGTGTTCGTCAAGAAGAGTCTTCCTTTGAACGAAAAATGCAAAAAAAAGTGGAAAATGTATTTCCTGTTTAGCCTGTGCGTACTGCATATGCTAATATGGGACGACACTTTACGCACATGCATTAATCCCCCTTTTACAGAGCGAGGCTCAAATGTATTTTCAGAATTACTGAACACTCACTTTGTTTTTTGGTTTACAAAAACGAACATACATGTATATAAGCAAAAATCAGTTTTATTTGACGTTATTGATCGTTTTCATTTATAAACGGTATACAAAATTTAAAGTATGTTTCCAAGATGATGATTCAACACAGTATGGTTTAATAATAACATGAAATAAATGTAAGAATTTAATGAACTTTCACCGTGGGTTTTATGATTTTCGAGATTAGTAACAGCATTTATGTGATCGCATTTTGGTTATCAATCACTCGTTTCATTCAAAGTTAAACTTAATAAGTGTTGATCTATAAACACCCTTATCCAAAATATATACACAACGTTCACTTAAAGTCACTTCTAACGCAACACTTACTTTGTTCATACTCTCTCGATTACTTATCCACGGATTTCTTAAAACTTTGAAATATGAACAATTTAATCAATTTTTAACATTTCCTAGAAATTGATCCACTGTTTGAGGAAAAATGATTAAACATGCAATAACACTCTAAAATAAAAAGTCAGAAAATGACACAATCTACGATTAATATCAGTGAACATTATCTAGCACATAATCTCGATTGAACATGTTCTAAACAATTGCTGGTTACCTCGTATCATCATATGAACTATTTATTTCCGGTTCATATAACCCCGAATACGGGTCCATTAAAGCTTCTTTGGTATAGAAAGTGTTGAAGATCGTGTCTTCACACATGTTCAACTTGTCAAATTAATCATGATTTCTAATTCTAAGAGTAATTTTGAACGCAGAGCAAATTTTCGTTATTTGTGATGCGATACTTGTGTAATACATAAGTTGCATGGACGTTACGAGCTTGTGTTGTGTCGCTGCTTTTACGCTTGACTTGTCCGCAATCGTCTGTATACACACACACATGCGCGCTTTTTAATCAAATGGTAGCATACTGTATTGTAAGCATCCTTACATATGCACGTGCAGCCCGAGGACACACTCGCACGTCGTCCAGTAGTGTCAGAGGTTAAATGGCGTATGATTTTCATGCACATTGGAAGAAAATGTTTTCAAACAACAATTTGCACAATTTCAAGTTGATATCTTGAGACATTTTTTAGAAAATAGATTTAGCAGTGCCTTTGATCTTCCATACGGAAACAGCGACCGAATCTGGACTATATATTATTTCGTTCACATCGTCATTTTGATGTAGAGGAAGAAACATACAGTTTCTATATGTCAGGTTATAAATTTTGTTTTCGAGTGATGGTGATGGATAGTCATAGACATAGAGGATACATTCCTGACTGAGTAAAACCATATGACTGTCACATGTCAATCCTTGAACTTATATATGATTGGAAATAATGCAAATTATCATTTTGAATTAAAATTCCAAGAACAAGTGTTTGATTCGTGTCAATAACAAAGTGACAACAATTAGTACAAACAATGGTCTCTTTATTACAGTAGAGTTTTACATCTGTGTAAAACATTATGTGATCTTTACAATGCAAGCTATATAGCAACGTTTCTTTGTATAAACACGTTCAAAAGAATAATTAAATTTGATTTACCTCAACGAGTTAACACGAATGGAAATGCTAAATTTAAACAACTTCTAATCGCAACTTCTATGCTATTATTGTTATATTGCACACTTCATTTATGATGACAGCTAAATGCTATGAAACAATGCCCAACTTATAAAAGATGCAACACACAAAAAATGCAAATAAAAAAGCAATTTAAGTCATGTTCGTACATTCCAATTGTTGCTTTTAAATGGTAAATGGTTTATCTTGTACAAACACTATAAAATAAAACTGTTCAAGCAAGTTGTAAGGAATGCAAATGCATTGTTTTCAGAGACAATAATGATCAAAACGAGTTTTTATTAGACCGCAACATCCTTTTAAACTCTGGCGACAGGGCTTTTAAAAACCGATCATAAACTGTGTTAACGTATGTTTTGTCCGATTTTTTGTTTGCATTTAAGCATTGCTGAAATTAACTATAAATATTCCTTCGAGTCACCATTTGAATGGTTTTATGGTCAGCCCAACGACAAGATGCATCCCTTTGACATGATGCACCCTTAAGACAGGACATTATGCAGCAAAATGACATGATTCAGTCCAATGACATGATGCCGACTAATGACATGAAGCATCCCTATGACATGATGCAGTACAATGAAATCATGCCGACTAATGACATGATGCAGCCCTATGACATCATGCCGATTAATGACATGATGCAGCCCAATGACATAATGCAGCTCAATGACATGATTTAGTCCAATGACATGATGCCGACTTATGACATGAAGCAGCCCTATGACATGATGCAGTTATATGACATCATGGCGACTAATGACATGATGCAGTCCAATGACATGATGCGGCCACATGACATGATACAGCTCAATGAAATGGTTCAGCCCAATGACATGATGCAGCATCATGTCATGATGCAGCCCATGACATGATGCAGCCCATGATATGATGCAGCCCAATGACATGATGCTGCCCAATGAGATGATGCAGCCCATAACATGATGCAACCCAATGACATGATGTAGCCCAAATGACATGATGCAACCCAATGATATGATGCAACCCAATGACATGATGCAACCCAATGACATGATGCAGTCCAATGACATGATGTAGCCCAAATGGCATGATGCAACCCAATGACTTGATGCAACCCAATGACATGATGTAGCCTAAATGACATGAAGCAATCCAATGATATGATGCAGCCTAATGCCATGATGCAGCCTAATGACATGATGCAACCCAATGACATGATGCAACCCAATGACATGATTCAGCCTAAGTACATGATTCAGTCCAATGACATGATGCCGACTAATGACATGAAGCAGCCATATGACATGATTTAGTCCAATGACATCATGCCGACTTATGGCATGATGCCGCCATATGACATGATGCAGTCCAATAACCTGATTCAGCCTAAGTACATGATTCATTCCAATGACATGATGCAGCCAAATGCTTGTCAACTACTTTGCATATCTAGCNCAGCCTAATGACATGATGCAGCCCAATGATATGATGCAGCCCAATGATATGATGCAGCCTAATGATATGATGCAGCCCAATGACATGATGCAGCCCAATGATATGATGCAGCCGAATGATATGATGCAGCCTAATGATATGATGCAGCCTAATGATATGATGCAGCCCAATGATATGATGCAGCCTAATGATATGATGCAGCCTAATGACATGATGCAGCCTAATGCTATGAGGCAGCCCAATGATATGATGCAGCCGAATGATATGATGCAGCCCAATGACATGATGCAGCCTAATGATATGATGCAGCCCAATGATATGATGCAGCCGAATGATATGATGCAGCCTAATGATATGATGCAGCCTAATGACATGATGCAGCCCAATGATATGATGCAGCCCAATGACATGATGCAGCCTAATGACATGATGCAGCCTAATGATATGATGCAACCCAATGATATGATGCAGCCCAATGACATGATGCAGCCCAATGACATGATGCAGTCCAATGACATGATGCAGCCCAATGATATGATGCAGCCCAATGTCATGATGCAACCCAATGACATGATGCAGCCCAATGATATGATGCAGCCCAATGACATGATGCAACCCAATGACATGATTCAGCCTAAGTACATGATTCAGTCCAATGACATGATGCAATCTAAGTACATGATTCAGTCCAATGACATGATGCAACCTAAGTACATGATTCAGTCCAATGACATGATGCAACCCAATGACATGATTCAGCCTAAGTACATGATTCAGTCCAATGACATGATGCAACCTAAGTACATGATTCAATCCAATGACATGATGCAACCCAATGACATGATTCAGCCTAAGTACATGATTCAGTCCAATGACATGATGCCGACTAATGACATGAAGCAGCCCTATGACATGATTTAGTCCAATGACATCATGCCGACTTATGGCATGATGCAGCCATATGACATGATTCATTCCAATGACATGATGCAGCCAAATGCTTGTCAACCACTTTGCATATATAGCCGCTAAGTACCTTTTTACATTTGCTGATGAAATAGCTTACACTGCTTTCCTAAAAGTATGATGCAACATATTATGTATATAAGCCGCTCTCTGTAAAAATCGAGCTTAATGCATGTGCGTAAAGTATCGTCCCAGATTATCTGTGCACAGGCTAATCAACGACGACACATTCCGCTTTTATGAATTTTTTGTTTATATGAAATCTCTTATAAACAAATGTCCAATCTTGACGGAATGTGTCTTCAATGATAAGCCTCTGCGGACTGCACATGCCAGTCTCAGACGATACTTTACGCATATCCATGAAGCCCGGTTTTTCAAGAGCGATTCGAGAATCTCGCGTATGTATTTTGATAATCGATTACACACTTGTCAACGTCTACATGAAAAAGGCTAGCGTAAACACTGCTCTGCAAATGAAGCCACACATTTTAGTGCCTGATTTTGAGGCGACAGTGTCCTGAATCAAAGATACAAAAAGTCGGGACAGTTATCTGCGATTCATGGCTAGATGCTTTTCAATAAATGCTTTTAAATGAAACGATTGCGTTGTAACATCGACTAGACAGGGCCCCGACAGTGTCCTGATTCACCTGAATACGATCCGACAGTGTCCATACAGCACCAATACAGCGTTCTGACAGTGTTCCAAGAGTTTCCCGACAGGACCATGATAGCTTTCCGATAATGTTACGATGCTCCTAAATGTGATCCGCCAGTCACCGGACAGCGCCACCACAACATTCCGATACCACTAAATGATATCTGACAGTGTCCGGACGGCATCACGACAGAGTTCCAACAGTGTCCTGATCCTCTGTATTTATCTTTATTATATGTATTCTATATGTATTATGTGTTCGCTAGTGCTATTAGAACGTGATAGGGAGACTTAATCGAGAAGAATTGAGGAGTACCGATCAGAGTTAAGTTTACCAATACCAAGCTTACTTTAACAAACACCCAATACACATCTTGTTCACGGTACGCCGTTAATGTTATTATTTAAACGAAATAGTAATGTTCATGCAATATCACTCCCTTCCAAAGGAAATGATCCCAATTTCGTACCGACACCATTCTGAACTATCTCAAAATTGATCCGCCAATGTCGGTTGAATGTCTCCCATATCTCAGAGACAAAACTCTACTGTCGGCAGCGCTTGACCCATAACACAGAATGTGTTCTGATAATTCGAATCGAAGGACTGTTGCAAGACAACTAAACTAACTGTCACTACAGTATCCTCGAATCGAAGGGCAGTGCCTATACAACTAAACTTGCTGTCACTACAGTATCCTCGAATCGAAGGACAGCGGCTAGAAAACTAAACTAACTGTCGCTACAGTATCCTCGAATTAAAGGACAGTGCCTAGACAACTAAACTAACTGCCACTTCAGAATCCTCAAATCGAAGGACAGTGCCTAGAGAAATAAACTAACTGTCACGACAGTATCCTCGAATCGAAGGACAGTGCCTATACAACTGAACTAACTGTCACTACAGTATCCTCGAATCGAAGGACAGTGCCTCGACAACTGAACTTACTGTCACTACGGTATCCTCGAATCTAAGGACAGTGCCTCGACAACTGAACTGCCTAGAGAAATAAACTAACTGTCACTACAGTATCCTCGAATCGAAGGACAGTGCATATACAACTAAACTAACTGTCAATACAGTATCCTCGAATCGAACGGCAATGCCTAGACAACTAAACTAACGGTCACTACAGTATCCTCGAATCGAATGACAGTGCCTTGACAACTACACTAATTGTCACTACAGTATCCTCGAATCGAAGGACAGCGCCTAGAAATCTAAACTAACTGTTGCTACAGTATCCTCGAATTCAAGGACAGTGCCTAGACAACTAAACTTACTGCCACTACAGTATCCTCAAATCGAAGGACAGTGCCTAGACACATAAACTTACTGTCAAGACAGTATCCTCGAATCGAAGGACAGTGCCTATACAACTGAAATAACTGTCACTACAGTATCCTCGAATCGAAGGACAGTGTCGAAACAACTGAACTTACTGTCACTACGGTATCCTCGAATCTAAGAACAGTGCCTAGACAACTGAACTTACTGTCACTACGGTATCCTCGAATCGAAGGATAGTACCGAGACAAGTGTACTTACTGTCACTACGATATCCTCGAATCTAAGGACAGTGTCGAGATAACTAAACTAACTGTCACTACAGTATCCTCGAATCGACGGACAGTGCCTAGTCAACTAAACTAACTGTCACTACAGTATCCTCGAATCGAATGACTGTGCATAGAAAACTGAACTAACTGTCACTACAATATCCTCGAATTGAATGACAGTGCCTGGACAACTAAACTTACTGTCACTACAGTAAGCTCGAATGAAATGACAGTGCCTAGACGAATAAACTAACTGTCACTAAAGTATCATCGAAACGAAGGACAGTGCCTAGACAACTAAACTATCTGTCACTACAGTATCCTCGAATCAAATGACAATGCTTAGCAAACTAAACGAAATATCACTACAGTATCCTCGAATCGAAGGACAATGCAGAGACAACTACACTAACTGTCACTACAGTATCCTTGAACGAATGACAATGCCTAGACAACTAAACTAATTGTCACTACAGTATCCTCGAATCGAAGGACAGCGCCAAGACAACTAAACTAACTGTCCATAGAGTATCCTCGAATCGGCCAACAGCGCCTAGACAACTTTACTAACTGTCATTACAGTATCCTCGAATCGAAGGACAGTGCCTAGACAACTAAACTGACTTTCACTACAGTATCCAGGTATTGTTGATTTTTAAAAATTAAGTTTATTTATGGTAACGGTGTCGCTACGCTATCGGAGTCAATTATCGGCAGTACGCAACTGCGCTATTAAATGCACGTTTTATGCAGCATAATAAATCGTTTCATACACAAGACGTATACGAACACTAAAAAACATCCAACAATCATAATTAAAGTTCGTGCTTTTGCTTGATTGAACTATAAATCAGATTTAAAAAAGTATTAACAATTTAAACCTTTTGCATACATATTATGATAAAACGTTATGATTAATGTCGCTATAAAAAGGGTTTACGTAAAGTGCTTCACGTAGCAACCAAGAACATCCCAGTCAAAAGTCGTGATATCTAATTGTATCAATTAATGGTGATTATGCATCTGTTATAGCGTTTTACATGAGACGCAATTAAATAGCAAAAGATGTAACGTAACGACTATACTTTATTGAAATTACAATATCATTAATATTTATGACATGCATTTCTGTAAATTACAGCATTGTCATAAAGAAGCATCCTTCTAATAAAAGTGCGCTAAATTTTAGGTTCATATGTCTATTAACTGTTCTGGTGCAAACGGATATAGTAATGCTCTCAACGAATAAATTAGCCTCCAGTGAGTTGGTTTCTCTGTTAACCGTGTAGAGCGCATTTGCAGAAAAGCGGCTGTTGGTGTGTATCATTTATGAAAATGTTATGACATAGTTGTAATGGGGTATACAGAGTACATTTGAACACCTAATGTCAAACTCCTAGTTCCTTCTTTTTGTCTCTATATTTAAGTTCGGTTACTTATATCGCAATGTAAATGACTTATGTATGTCCAAGTTCGATTTGGTCACACCAGTAAAGGTCTTCTGACAAATAGAAATTCGCCGCTCTCTGGCAAAACCGGTCTCATCCATGTTAGTAAAGTGACGTCACAGATTAGCATGTGCAGTGTGCACAGACTTATCAGGGACACCACTTACCGCTTAAATGGAATTGTGTTGTTCCTGAAAGCCTGTGCGGACTGTTCAGGCTAATAGGATTCGACACTTAACGCACATGCATTCAGTCCGTTTTTCCCAGAAACCAGGTCATATCCACTGGCATATTTTTAGATTTGGAAAACTATTTGTGAATAAATTTCATTCGTAGTTGAGTAACGCTGCGTCGATTGATCTTAATACCTGGTGACAGCGCAACAAATTTGACCTTTAATACAACACTTCGTTTCTCATTTTTGTCGTAACAATTAAGCTTGTTGAGTGATCGGCAATAAACGTGCAGACGTAACAATGATTCTGCATAAAATAAAGCCCCTTTAAATGGCTGATTTGAGAGACTCTCGAAACAAATTGTGCATCTAAGCAATCGTTTTCATCGCCATGGTTTTAGTAGCCCGCTTTTCACGCGAACTAAATAACAAATATATATTTGCATGGTAAGGCTTTATACGTAAATTCATGAACAGTTTCGGGTCTTACTGTTGAAAACGTGACGACATAACTACTTATAACTCACATAAAAGAGAAATGGGTAATACATATGTGTATTGCGAAATCATTTCTGAACATGAAATACACGTTTTAAATAAAAACATAAATGTATCATATGTAAATATTATTGATTGCCTTTTGTTGTAACGATATGAACTATGAGCAGTATAATTTCTTTGACTGGATCATTGTTGGCTCGAAAACGTTAACTACTTACACATCCAGCAATCTGACTAAAGTTGGCCTTCGTTCGGAATACGATTACCAGCGACATCTTACGATTGAATTTAACTACATTTTTTTTGTAAATATAACGTATAATTTCCTGTTCGTATATTGTATAGGGTATTGGTTACTTACGTTTCAATAAAAAACACTACAGGAGACAAACACGAATTTATCTCTTGAAATGTTTTGCGAGTTGCATTTTTTCATATTTTAAATCCTTCCAATGACTGTCACTGGAGCTTATGTTTAGTGTGTATTATATTTCATCGTTTTATTTGACTGGGGATATAGCTGATGGGCTGAGTCATACCTAACAATCGGTAGCATGCATGTAAATAAACACAATAACTTTCAATATATATATCAATATATATATCAATATATCAGTCGCCAAATTTGGTATATTTTAGCATACCTTTCCTCATTGCGTTAATTATTTGACCTTACACTGCGAGCTCGTTAAATAATTAACTTAGTTAATTAACTTCAATTAAATGTTCTTTTAAATAATGCAACGACAAGCTAACCAACAATAAGTTCAGCATTCATACTGTTTGTCAGAATATTATGCAATTAATACATTGACAAAATTAAGCATTCTCATAGTACAAACGTGAGACAATGCGTGATTTAAATCCCTTTTCCCGTAAACAGAAGGACACGTGCATAAAGAGTAATGGTCCATCAAAATGTAATAAGCGATGGCAATACTAATTGGAGTTATTTTAATACCCAAGAGACAGAGAGAGACGGAAAGCGACAGAGTGTGTGGGGGAGATGGAGAGAAAGAGAGGGAGAGAGCGAGAGCGAGAGCGAAAGAGAGAGAGGAAGATGTAGAGAGAGAAAGATGAAGAGGGAGAGGGAGAGAGACAGGAAGAGAGAGGGAGAGAGAGAGGGGAAAAGAGAAAGAGAGGGAGAACGAGAGAGAGAGAGAAANGAGAGAGAGAGAGAGAGAGAGAGAGAGAGAGAGAGAGAGAGAGAGAGAGAGAGAGAGAGAGAGAGAGAGAGAGAGAGAGAGAGAGAAAGAGAGAGAGAGAGAGAGAGAGAGAGAGAGAGAGAGAGAGAGAGAGAGAAAGAGAGAGAGAGAGACCACCTGACTTACCAATCCTACAATATAAATCAGAAATACAACATATGTATAAATTAAATATTTTGAATATATGTGGTAATTAAACCTTCAGATAATTCCTATTAAAGTAGTGTTTGCTAATTCCTATGAAAGTAGTATTTGCTTCAAGCGTTATACGTCACTTTAATCGAAATCTCAGTGGAAAGTGGTAATAAATAATTCTGCCAACTAACGGTGACTGTGCACCGTATACTTAATGGGAAAGTTAACGGCGCATGGCACATACTTGCCCTTAGATTCTTTTTGGGGACTGGTAAATACACACCCATCAATGCTCTTTATGGTGAGTTTAGTTGGCAGCCGCCACAAGTAAAACAATGGAGGTCTGTTTCACAAATTTTACATAGACTATTTAATATGTTTAACAGTAGATTGAATTATAGAGTTAACAAATTTTGTTATACTAAAAGTAATAGAAGCTGTAAAAACTGGAATCACAGAGTTCATAAACATTTTGAAGATACTCAATTTGTAGACTATGAGAATGCCATTATGAATATGTCATCTAGAAGTTTCTGTAATTATATTGTTAAGCTGGCTATGGATAAATTTATTGTTACACGGAAAGATAGTGTACACAATCCAGTTGGATCATCGGGTAGAGGAAGAAATAAATTAAGAACATATGCTCTTTTTAAGACGGATTATGAGACTGAACATTACCACAGTATGCCATTATCATATAAATATAGATCTGCTATAGCTTAATTCAGATGTGGAGTTGCTCCCATAAGATTAGAAACTTGGAGATATGAAAATATACATGAAAATTTAAGACTTTGTCCATTTAGTGTAAAGAGTCTGTTAAAAATGAAGAACATGTTTTATTGCATAGTCAAGCTTATTTATATACAAGAAATGAACTATATGAAAAGGCTAATAATATTAATAGCGAGTTCAGTAATCTCTCAGATATTGATAAAATGATTTTCTTGTTATCCAATATTGAAATTGTTAAGTACACTGCCAAAACCTGCCATTATATGTTAAAAACTAGAAATAACTATTTATACAATTAAGTGTTTACTTAATATAGTATATATGAGAATAATGTTTGGAACATTAACTTAGTGATTGGAAGTACTAGTATGTGGTAGGGAGTGAAAGGGGTCTGTCCAATGAATTGCTCTGTTGTTGGTGTTCAATATGTAAGGGTTAATCTACTCTATTAATAATATAAGGGTGACAACGCTTTTTCAGTTATTGGTTGACTTTTAACAATGGTAATTTACTGACAGACTCCTCTCTCTCAAACTGCATTGAGTTGCAATGTTTAATTGTATATTACTTTTACAATAGTATCTTGTGCAATTGTATTATATATATATTGATACTATACTGTTTTAATTATTATAATGTTTTAACTCTTATGTAGATAATCATTGTAAACCAGTTCATTCGTAATCTGATTATGGGTGATATATGCTTTTTTATTGTCATTTTTTTGTGTGCGCGATAGTGCCAGGGTTTACCAAAACTCAGTTTCTTAGGTTCTTCCCTTTTAAGAGCAGTTCTTAATTTCAGGTTAACAATGGTAATCTGCCTTTTATGATATGTAAGTAGAAAGACTAATTTTACTGGTTGTTTGTGTATAATAGTCTCCTGTAAATCTGATTTAGATTGGCCGGTACGTGTCAAAAGTGACGAAGTGGTGTATTTAAAGTCAATATAAGAACAATAACGAACAAAGTCCATTCGTTCAAATATATAAATAGGAAGTATGTAAGAGAAAATTATTAATGCCTTAACAGCTAAACAGCTCATACCACACTATTTTCCAAGAAAGGATTACTTAATGCATGGTTGTCAGGAACAAGTTTAGGCAAAAAAATAAATAACAAACTTTCCCACGCTAACCCCTTGGCTTTTAAAACAGACCACAAACTGTGTATTTCAATCTATTTTGCGCCTGCATTCAGACAGTCAGTGCTCATTTAACGAGACGAAACGTTTTTTCGAGTCGCCATGTATATGGTTGCGGTCAAGAGACGACGAGATGATTGTCGATAATAAACGCTAACTGACAGTGCTAAATGAGTTTGTAATATTGTTGTTTATTATTATTTGCTGATATTTCCGCTTTGTTTCGTGATGGTTATACCAAAAAAGCGTTCATAATACGATGCGCAATTTACAACTTCATTTTTCATACATTTTATTTCGAGAATATTCCGAGGACGTGCCGGTATATTTATTTTATAAAGTTTATTCGGAAGTAATAAGTTATAAAGTATCAACAACTTTAATATATTACATTTCGAATTGTAACTTAAAGTAGATCACCCGGCTACATTTTCATATGCAGCATAACAAATTGTTTTAAACACACATGTTTTTTACCTCAGCGCATGCATTTAAACACCCAACAGCACTATAGTTAACCTAACGCCAGAGAGGCCATAGGTGAATCTTTCAATGTTGCCATTTGTAAATCAAATGCAAAAACATGTTCTTAATTTCATGATTATACTAGTATGCGAATGTTCGCAGGTAATGATATTTACATTTGTCAACTAACGGTGATTATGCATTCACTTTAAGCGCATTGCGCAAGACGCAAACGGCGCAACGCCCATGCTTAATAATATATTAATGAGCCTTGCTCTGTGAAAATGGGGTTTAATGCATGTGCGTAAAGTTTCGTCCCTGATTAGCCTGTGCGGACTCCAGATTAGACTATGAAGTCAGAGACGAAACTTTCCGCCTAAACTGGATTTTTTGCTAAAAAGAGACTTTCTCTAAACGAAAAATATCATAAAAGCGGAAAGTGTCGTCCCTGATAAGCATGTGCGGACTTCGCAGGCTAATCTGGGACTACACGTTTCGCACATGCATTAAACCCTTTTTTTTCACAGAACGCGGCCCATTTATACAGTGACTCAGTGAGTTCACATTTGACATAACAATTAGGTTCTCGTGACAAAACAGATCTACTTGATAATTCAGTTTTTAGTTGTTCGCTTGCGAACGATTTAGGTTAATAGACCACGAATTCCGATTCGAAGTGTCTTAACTTGCATTCACCAACGAACCTACCTGTAAGCATACGCGCAAAAAGGAGTTTGCGGCGCGGTTTCAGTTCTTGAACTATATTCATTTACAAATTGACACATAATATGAATATCGTGTTAAAGGGAATAGTTTTGAACGGATCGTATATAGCAAAAGTAAAAAAAAAACACTACATTTGTTCACTATACATGTCGCAGAGCGCAAAGTATGTTTATATTGTGAATGGTAAAATAGTCCACTATGTGCTACGTAGTGTATTCCTGCACACAGGTCATTCATAATCTAAGGCTATTAATAGATCAGAGAACATGACATTCACCAATGGGATGTCGAGATTGCAATACACTATCATGCGATAGTGCTTACAAGGAACTTCATCAATGGGCTGTCGAGAATGCAAAACACTATCATGCGATAGTGCTAATTATAATTCGTCAAATATTAATTTTCGTTCCTAACTAATAATAATGTCCAATGTTTAAAC